>CAUYRH010066030.1:0-62807 GCA_963574655.1 Perodicticus potto | reverse complement strand
CAATCCCATTACTGGGCATCTACCCAGAAGGAAAAAAATCCTTTTATCATAAGGACATTTGCACTACACTGTTTATTGCAGCTCAATTTACAATCGCCAAAATGTGGAAACAACCTAAATGCCCACCAACCCAGGAATGGATTAACAAGCTATGGTATATGTACACTATGGAATACTATTCAGTCATTTAAAAAAATGGAGACTTTATAGCCTTTGTATTAACCTGGATGGAAGTGGAACATATTATTCTTAGTAAAGCATCTCAAGAATGGAGAAGCATGAATCCCATGTACTCAAGTTTGAGATGAGGACAATTAATGACAATTATTGACACGGTGGGGGTGAGGGAAGGGGAGAGTGGAGAGAGAAAGAATGAGGGAGGGGTGGGGAAAGGAAGAGCAGAGAGAGGGAAGGAGCGAGGGGGGTGGGGTCTTGGGGTCTTGGTGTGTGCCACACCTTTTGGGGGCAAAACTCGATTGTAAGAGGGACTTTACCCAACAAATGCAACCAGTATAACATGGTTTCTTGTACCCTCAATGAATCCCCAACAATAAAAGAAAAAAAAATATTGACAGGCAAAATGTATTTATTTAAGAGGATCTATGGCATATTAAATAGATGTTCTGCTATATATATAAAATGTGGAATTCTACCCTTAAAAACCTTGAGATCAATACAGTAAAAAAGAAAAAACAGAGTATAGAAACACCATATAAAGTATAATAAAATATTTTTCTTAGAAAACATCAAAGTAAAAAATGAACATTAAATGTTACATTGGGTTATCCCTGTCTTTCTTTCTTTAGAGGAAATTTGCTGCTTTCAGAATTGCCATTTAGCCTTAAATAATTTCACCACTAATAGTCCTTATAAACAACATGATTTATATAAATCTTTTCTCATTTATTATAATGTCATAAAGATCAAACCCTAAAATAAAAAGACATGGTATCTGAAATAAAAGCCTCATTATTTTGCATACTTAGGGCAAGTGGTCACTTTTTACATATGTATGCACATATTGGTATGTGTATGTCTGTGTATAAGTGCATGTGTATGTTTATTTTTCCAACACACTATCTGTAGTCAAAATTGGCAAGTATGGAGGTAAACTGGGAACCTCAGACATAGCTGATGAAAATAAAAAATGGTGCAGCTGCTTTTGCAAATAGTATGGCAGTTTCTCAAAGGTTAAACATAGAGTTACCAGCAATTTCACTGTTCAGTAAATTAGCAAGATAAATGAAAACATTTCCATGAAAAAAAACTTTTAAACAATAATTCATGGTTGTATTATTTATATTGATCTACAGAGATAGTTAAGTCCTCTATTTCCTTATTGTTATTTTTATTGGTTGTTTTAACCAGGAGTGTAAGTGAAGCACTGAAGTCTCCAACTGTTACTGTGGAATTATTTCTCTCATTAGTTACAAAGTACATACAAGTCGATTATTCTTTAATTTTTAATAAAAAATTATTATAAATGTTGTTAATATGCTTTGGTTGTTGTCTCCTTATCCGTACAGAGCTTTTCAGTTTAATTAAGTCCCATTTGTTTATTTTTGTTGTTGTTGCAATTGCCACAGATGACTTCTTCATAAAGTCTTTCTCTGTATCTTCAAGTGTTTTCCCCATGCTTTCTTTGAGGATTTTTATCTTTTCATGCCTTAAATTTAGGTCTTCTATCCATTTTGAATCAATTTTTGTGAGTGGAGAAATGTGTGGGTCCAGTTTCAGTCTTTTACATGTGGATATCCAGTTCTCCCAGCACCATTTATTGAATAGAGAGTCTTTCCCCTAGTGCAGTGGTTCTCAACCTTCCTAATGCTGTGACCCTTTAATCCTGTGACTCATGACCCACAGGTTGAGCACCACTGCCCTAGTGTATGTTCTTGTTTGGTTTATCAAACTTTAGGTGGCTATAAGAGGTTAGTTTCATTTCCTGGATTTCTATTCAGTTCCAGATGTCTATGTCTCTACTTTTTGGCCAATGCCATGCTGTTTTGATCACTATGGCCTTGTAGTACAGCCTAAAGTCTGGTTGGCTGATGCCCCCTGGCTTTGTCTTTATTACTAGGAACTGCCTTAACTATACGGGGTTGTTTCTGGTTCCATACAAAATGAAGAATTATTTTTCTAAGTCTTGAAAGTACAATGTTGGTATTTTAATAGGGATGGCATTGAATCTGTACATTTCTTTGGGAAATATAGACATTTTAACAATGTTGATTCTTCCCAGCCATGAGCATGGTATGTTCTTCCCTTTGTTAATATCTTCTGCTATTTATTTTCTTAGGGTTTAATAATTTTCTTTATAGAGGTCCTTCACCTCTTTTGTTAGATATATTTCTAGATATTTCATTTTCTTTGAAACTACTGTGAAGGGGATTGTGCCCTTAATTAGTTTCTCATCTTGGCTGTTATTGGTGTATACAAAGGCTCCTGATTTTTGGACATTTATTATATATCCTGAGACATTACTGTATTTTTTTATTACTTTCAGGACACTGTGGTCTTTGGGGTTCTCTAAGTATAAGATCATATCTTCAGCAAAGAAGGATATTTTGACTTCCTCTGGTCCCATGTGGATGCCCTTTATGTCCTTCTCTTGCCTGGTTGTATTGGCTAGAACTTTCAGCACTATGTTGAATAGTAGTGGTGATAGAGGACAACTTTGTCTGGTTCCAGTTCTAAGTGGAAAAACTTTCAGTTCATTTGATCCTGCAAACTCACTGCAATCTCACTGCAATCTCACTCTTACTGAGCATTTACTCAGAAGAAAAAAATTCTTTTTACCATAAGTACACTTGTACTAGACTGTTTATCACAGCTTAATTTACAATCGCCAAAATGTGGAAACAGCCTAAATGTCCAGGAATGCGTTAACAAGCTGTGGCATATGTATACCATGGACTACTATTCAGCCATTAAAAAAGATGGAGACTTTACATCTTTTCTATTAACGTGGATGGAAGAGGAACACATTATTCTTAGGAAAGCATCATAAGAATGGAGAAGCAAGAATCCTATGTACTCATTTCTGATATGAGGACAATTAATGACCTGGTACATGGTGGGGGTGGGGGAAGGGAAGAGCAGAGAGAGGGAAGGAGCGGGGGGTGAGTTGGGAGGGTTAGGGTTTGTGACACCTTTTGAGGGTGGGACACAATTATAAGAGGGACTTTACCTAACAAATGCAATCAATGTAACCTGGTTTTGGTACCCTCAATGAATCCTCGACAACAAAAAAAAATGTTGTTTATCCATACAGTAGAATATTGTTCATCAGTAAAAACTGATGAAGTACTGATACATGGTACACAACATGAATGAATGCACCTTAAAGCCATAATGCTAAGTGAAATGAATCAATCACAAAGACCATATACTCTATGATTTCGTTTGGTGAAATACTCAGAAAAGGCAAAACTAAAGAGACAGAAAATAGATTACTGTTTATCCACAGCCTGAGTAGGCAGAGTCAATAAATAGGTGAGGAAAAGGGTATGACTTCTACTGGATATACACCTCCTTTTTTGTGGGGGAGTGTGTTCTAAAATTAGATTTTGGTAGTGGTGAACAACACCACAAATTAATTAAAAGAAAACAAAAGTAATCGCGTGCTCTAAACTGGTGATTGTATGCTATGTGCATTATATGTCAATAAAACTTTTAAAAGTTTAAGAGTATTTTCACTGACAACCATTTAATTTCAAAATCTTTATTATATTTTATATTTCCATTGAAAATTAAGTAGTATATGAAGATCTACAGTGGGTAAAATCTTCTTTGAACATATGGAAGATAATAGAATGAAAGATATTTAATTCAATTCTCAATTAAACTGATAAAGAGTAAAATAAAAATCATAGCAAATTCTGCACATTGAAAATTTTAATAGGTGAAATCTCTGATACTGAATTTTTTCTAACACTGTAGAAATATAGACCAAGAACTGTTTAATAAAACTTTATCTAGTAATTGTATATTTGAAATTACAAATTTAATCACTATAATTGATATGTAAATATGTTTTTAGAAATACAAATAGTCTTAGAAATACTTAGAATCACCCTGCTTGAAATTGTTCAATGAACTTCTTAAAGTCCATCTAGGCTTAATTTTTTAGCCCGCTATTAACCCATGTATAGCTTAGCAATACCCATACAAAAAGCACCACAGTGCAATTTGAAAGTCTCACTGTTGATAATTGAGACAAACCTATATTGATTCAGGAAGTACTTGGCATATTATTTAACATTTTCAGCTTGATGTGCCAAAATAAGCATTCAATAAACTGTTCACCTACACAGAGAACTGTGTTACTTCAATTACACTTAAGTTGATTGAAGGTAATTTAATGGCAATTAGTAATTTACAAGGTCAGGAGGTGCACACTTCTAACACCATGCTATTAAAATTGTCACAACTCACATATATGGACTAGAATGCCAAATGAAGTAAACTTATAAAAACTATGTATAAAAAGGGCTATTTATTTTATGAATCTAAATAAACTACCTAAAATAAAAACAGCTACTTTTCATAGCGTTCAAATATTCATTTTTGGGCTGTTGACAAATTTTTGCTTTTATGATTATAGTAGAACCTCCGTAGTTTACCACTTTTCTACATTATCAACCTCCTCAAGTTGTCAAAATTTTTATAGACTGGACATTCACCACATGTATGTGTTAGTACCGTGGGCCTAGTTCCTCATGCTGATGACTTCTGAATGTTGACCAGTTTGTTACAGTCCCTTGAGTAGTCAACTTACGGAGGTTGTAGTGTATTTCTAAATATACAGAAATAAGAACTATTCCTTTGTTTCAAACAAAGAATACATACTCTTAGTTTATGTTCAATTCCCACATAACATTACTCTTACATTTGGTATTATGTTTCTTTTTAAATATTAGAAAAGTCATGTGACTCACTTTTAGTGTAGGTGCATCAACAATTACGAACCCCTTTATTGCTGATTTCATCACTAAATTATTCAAAGACCGATTTATATTTGTAGGCAAACACATTTCAATGTGTCACACAAAACTCAGAAAATCTTAAATCTCTAGGGAAATTACATTGTCTACGGTCACAAATTTAGTGAGTAACACAGCTAGAAGTAGAATTTAGATTTCTTAATTTCTTGAGCATCTGTTTTCCACTTAAACTAAAATAATGATTAAGTATCAATAATATATTATTAGAAAAAATATATATATACCCTCACACATACACAATTCTCATATTAAAAATCATTCAACATAATTTATTAGAATGATACATAGAATGCAGCTTATCCTTTAATGACCAAAATAGTTACAGCACTTTTACCCACGAAATATTTGCCATAGTGTTATCAAAAATACTTGTGAGATAAAACTATCTTCATTTTTTAAAAAACGGGGTGCAGATAGGTGCAAACTGCTTACCATAAAATTTTCCTTTGGGTGATAAATCACATTTCAAGTATTTCTCAATCATTCCTTAAGGAGCAAATAGGTTCCTATATTCTATAGCTTAGAATGGTATTTTGAAGCTGATTTACCTAATTGGACATTGGCTAATCTTCACAGAATTACATATCTCGCAAAAAATTTAATGATAGAGGGTTACCACTTCTGAGTGATTTTATAAATAGAAACTTTTAGATGATTCCTAAATGCCATCTCTCCATATATAGGCCACATTCAGATTTACAGGTTTAAAGTGAGCCTACTTCTGTAGATATTTGAATAACTTTTCTTTACAGTTGTTTAACTAATTCTTTTAATAAAAAGATGAAAAATTTTTTTTAAATTTTACAAGCTTTACGAAACTTTTGACAGGTGATTTGAATGTAGGCCTAAAACATGACTATAAAAAATCAAATATTTGAGCTTCATATCAAAGACACTGACATATTTGTGGTTATTTCCCAGAATATTTCATTTAAAAGTGCTTTTCCAGAATAAAATAGGAGTGTTCAAATCACTTAAGTTAAAAATTAGAAATAAAGGAAAAGTCTTAGAATATAAAATCACTAACCAAATATATATATAGAGAAAAAACAACCTGATACATAAACTGGGAAAAATTTGAATGTAAACTTTATTAAAAAGAACTAGATTCCACAGTGTGGAATTATTTCAAAATAATCAGAATACACAAAATAAGACCAAAAAATGATTAGTAATTATAACACCAATGTATTTTAAATTCCTAAAAATAAAAACCAAATGATATTGCCAGATTGAGTCAGCAAAAGAGAGGGGAATTACAACGGAGTGTAACTTGTTGGTAGAGGATGAATATGTTTGCTGTCTTGATTTTGTTGATGATATTTTAGGTATATACCTATATCTAAATTTATCAAATTGAAAATTTGACAATTTCAACTTTGTTTTATGTATGTTATACATTAGTAACCATGTAAAACTGTCTAGGAAACGTAAACTTAAATTTCAAAATGTTTTTTTTATTATTGGAATTTTCAAAAGTCATAAAGGAGGTTTGGGAAATGCTGAATTTAAATGAAAATTAAGATAAGGTCAAAAGGTATTTTCAATGTAAAGCTTTTCAGAGTTTGCATATAATTGCATAGTAGAGTTTTCTTTGACATCTGATGACAGGACAATAGTATGCTACCACCCTTCTGTAGACATTCCATATGAACACACAATACCTATTCCTCTACCAGATCCTGTGCGTAATAACGAAGAAACACATGATCAAGTGCTGAAAGCCAGATTAGCAGAAAAAAGTGAATGCCTTGAACAAGGACCCATGATAGAACAACTTAGCAAAATGTTCTTTACTACTAAGCAGCTTTGGTATCCTCGTGGACAGTGCAACACTCCTCCTGAGAGACTGAATCCTCTAAAGAACAGATGATACTGATACCAGGGAATCGGAGAGAAATGTACCTCACATGCCATTTGAGAAAATGCAATCTGGTATATTCATTAATATGTTATATAGTGAAATAGTAACAGTAAAATGCCTTTTCATATAAAAAAAAAGAATATCCTTTCTCCATATTTTCTTTCCCTAGGTCCTAGCTGGAAGAGAATGCTAGTGGAAGCCTAGATAATTTCAAAGTCTTAGTTCTTAAATTGTCATTTGCTAGTCTAATGAGTAAGAAATAAAATTCTTTTAATTTGGAGGGTTAGTTATAGCAGTCAATAATAACAACAATCAATATAAAGATGTGATCAAAGTATCTACTGCTCATTCCTCAACTGATCATAATTCTTAGAGAATTTTAGGTGCATCATTACTAAATACTTACTACAAGATATTCTTTCTTCTAAATGTTTTATTGATAAGCATGCAACATATGAATTTAAAAGATAAAAATGGAATATGCATTCCCCTAATGGGATTTCTTAAGCTTAAATTTAAAAACAATAATTCTCTTACTTGTAGCCATCAGATAAAGTAATGAACTGAACTCAAATACAGTTTGATATCTTTCTCATTACATCTATCATTGATTTTACATTCTACATCAAACGTCCCTTAAAACTACCTAGATGAAGACATATTTTTCAATCACAAGTATTTTATGGGAAATGCTCTTTGAAACAGTATTTCAATTAGCAACATAGAGATTAATTTGTGTTTTAAAATGATCCTAAGTATTTCTCTGTAGATATTTACTTTGTTATATGGATTTACTCAATCTGTCATTCTTGAAAGTGTGACAGCTATTGAGTCATGATTTTTTCCTTTTGTTCTTAAAATATTTAATGCTCAAAAGATGAAATTTTTCCAAAAATGTGCCAAATATATATAAAATTATCACTAAATTATACAAGTTCTCATCAAAAGGTAAAAGTTGAACTTTATGAAAAAAACGCTATAAATTTTCAAAGAAAATGCATTTTATTTTTCCTCTTGGTAAATGTACTATTTTAAGTTTATACTCTGAAGTCCAGATTAAGACTTACATGTGGAAATGATAATATTTTGAAAGGAGACAAGTGGAAATATTCATACAATATTTCAAAGATGTCAGACATGGTTTAATTATTAAAGAAGGCTCACCAGAACCAAAATGATAATGCTTCAAATCCTGAAGTTTATTTTAGCAAAAAAAAGACACAATAAAACAATCGTGTTAATGAAATGGTATACCTTACCACCAAAAGCTGCCTCACTGGAGGGGTCAAGAGGGGGCACACTTGTACTCTAATAATTATCCCGCTGTAAGAGTGATGCCTGGAGACTTCTCTTTTGGACTAGAAACCACTGACTTGGCATGGAACATCTCAGAAACAAGAAGTCTGCAATGGGGTGTTTTATGTTTGATGTCCGCTGCTGTCACATATGTTACTTCTAACTTTTTGGCCGAACTATAAATTTGTTAAGAAAACCTACATTCTTTTTTATGTCATTGTTTTTTAAGATGACTCTAATTACATTGCCAGGCTGGAATGCAATGGTGTTTACAGGTAGGAACAAGCGCACTATACCCTTGAATTCCTGGGCTCAAGTGATCTTGTTGCTTTAGTTTTCCAAGCAGCTAAAACTACATGTGCACATCACCCAGAAAAGCACTTACAGTCTTCATTCATGAATTCTCTTTAGGATCCTCATTTGCATTGTTCTCATTGTCACCCTTTTATTTATTTCAACCTATTCAAACTTCCAATTACAGAGCATTTTCCTCAAAAATTACAGAATATGTTCTTCTTATCAGCACATGGAACAATTTCTAAGATTGATCATGTCTTAAGACACTAAACATGTCTCAGCAAGTTAAAAAAAATAGTAAGTACACCATGTATCTTCTCAGGTAACAATAGAATACAATTAGAAATCAACTCTAACCAAAACATTCATTTATATGCAAAATCATGGATATTAGAAAAATGCACTCAATGTTTATCAGGTCAAGGAGGAAATAAAAGGGAAACCAAAAGATTCTTCAAACTAAATGCCAAAGGAGAAATAAATTATAAAAAATCTATGGGGGGTGCGGTGCCTGTGGCTCAAAGGGGTAGGGCACCAGCCCCATATGCCGGAGGTGGTGGGTTCAAACCCAGCCCTGGCCAAAAACAGCAAGAAAAAAAAATGTCTGGGATTCAGCAAAAGCTACCCTAGGAGAAAATTCCAAACTTTAAATGACCACATCAAAAAGATAGAGAGATCACAAATAAACAATCTGATGATATGTCTCAAAGAACCACAAGAAGGGGAGCAAACCCAGTACAAATCAGAGGAAGAAAAAACATAACTAAGGTCCACAGTAGAACTAAATGAAATTGAAAACAAACCAAAAAAGTACAGAAGATTAATCAAACAAAAAATTGGTTCTTCGAAAAGATAAACACTCTCACAAGATTAACCAGAAATGGGAAAGAAAGGACCCAAATAAGCTCAATCAGAAATGAAAAAAGTTATTTTACAATTGATATCATAGAAATACAAAACATCATCTCTGAATACTACAGAAATCTTTATGCACATAAACTCAAAAATGTTTTGGGAATGGACAAATTTATGCAAGTGCCCACTCTCCCAATGCTCACTCAGGAAAAAATAGAACTCCTGAACAGACAATAAATGCACAATGAAATTGAAGAAGCATTAAAAAATCTTCCAAAGAAAAATGTCTTGCACCAGATGGTTTCGTAGCCAAATTTTGTCAGACATACAAAGAACCAATACATAATGCAGAAATTATTTAAAAATATTAAGAAGAAAGGAATCCCTCAACTCTTTCTACAAAGCCAGTATCATCTTGATACCAAAGCCAAGAAAGGACCCACAACAGCAACAGTGAGGGGGAAAAAAAAAAAAAACAACAACAACTATAGGCCAATATTTCTTATAAATATAAATTCAAAAATTCTCAACAAAATTCTAGAAAACAAAATTAAGCTGCACATCAGAAAAATAGTCTGCTCCACCCAAATGAGTTTTATCTCAGGGATGCCAGGATGGTTCAACATTGACAAACCCACAAATATAACTAACCACATAAACAAAAGGAAACAAAAAAGATTATATGATCATCTCAAAATAGAAGAAGCATTTTTAAAAAGTTAACACCCTTTTATGAAAACAATTCTTAACAAAATAGACTCATGGAACTTATTTCAAAATTTAAAAGGCTATGTATGACAAACCCACAGCCAATATCATGCTGAATAAGGAAATGTTGAAGTATTACTACTTTTAACTAGAACAAGACAAGGATGTCCACTGTCACCATTTCTATTTAGCATAACTATGCAAGAACATACCTTTATTTCATTAAAAATGTGTAACTAATTAAAAAAAACTGAAGATACACATGGGGAGGATCCAAAAAAGAATTCTGGCAATGCAAAAAATCGGAATACATCTCCTAGAGATACCGGAGAGATACAGCAGAAAGACCATCTATAGAGAAATTGCTGCAATGTCAGAAATAAAACTCAGAACATGGATTGCTAATAAGATGAATGGAATGGAGGAGAAGATGGAAATGGAAATCCAAAAAATTGTTATCTTGTCTCAAGAAATTAGTGAATTCAAAAACAAAGTCACCAAGGATATGGGCAGAAGAAGAAAAGATACAGCAGAGCTTAAGAAACTGAAAGGGGCATCTGAGGAGCTTAAAGCATGGTAGAGACCCTCAGTAATAGAGTAGAATGTGGAGAAGAAAGAATTTCAGAATTTGAAGGCAAGATTTTTGAACTATCCCAATCAGTCAAAAAGGCAGAAAAAAAAGAATGAAAACAGAATATTCCCTAAGAGAGTTATGGGACTATTCCTAAATATCGAATACCCAAATTATAGGGATTCCTGAAGGAGAGGGGTATGGTCTTAAGGCACTGATACCCTACTAGCGAGAGACACAAGAATTCAGAGGGTACTTTCAGAACTTCAGCACAATTCAATCCAAATAAAGTGTCTTCTAGACACGTTGTAATTAACATGGCCAAAGTCAATATGAGGAAAAATCCTACAAGCAGGTAGTCATAAGAAAAGCTGTCCCTGCAAAGGGAAAAATATCAGGATGACCACAGATCTTTCAGCTGAAACTTTCCAAGCCAGAAGAGGTTGTTCCTTGGCCTTTAACCTTCTTAAACAAAACAAGTTTCAGCCCAGGATCCTGTATCCTGCTCAACTGAGTTTCATTTGTGATGGAGAAATCAATGTCTTGGTGCAGTCTGAACATCCCTGCTTTTTTCTCTTTAGGATGGGACGATCCCCTTCCACCATATGAACATTTTTTGTCCTACCATTCTTCCTGTCAAACCTGGAGAGAATTTCACCATTTACCAAGTCACTCCTAATTTTGTTGACAGTGTAGCTTTCAACAAAGTCCATGTGAATGAATACTTGTGTGAGCAAAATAAAATGACTGATTATATGATGTATAAAAATCTAGTAAACTTTTGAAGTTAAATCTCTACCTAATGACTTCTCACTACTTATCAACATACTCTTTACTAATGCTACTGTACAAACTTTCTTTGAAAATACTCTTTTAGCCTTGATTTAAAAATCTTTGTTTTCAATATTGTTGGTAGGTATTTAAATCTTGGGGGTTAGAAAAAAAAGGCTTTAAAAACAGCCAAAGGTCTTTAATCTAAGGGTAGCGTAACTCTGGAAGACTCAGTTTACCATTAATTAACTTACCACTGTTGGCCAGTGTTTGTCGTATGCTATCAATCTAGCACGCTCCATTAGTTTCTTAGGATTGCTGTTACAAAGTACTACAAATGCTATTGCCTCAAACAATAAAAACTAATTCCTTCGAAGTTCTGGAAACTAGGATTCGAAATCAAAGGCTCAACAGGGTCCTAAAGCATCTGAAGCCTCTAGGGGAGAGTTCTTCCTGCGTCTTCCGGCTACAGTTAGCTCTATGCATTCCTTGTCTGTGTTCTGTGTCTCTTCATCTCAAACCTCTCTCTGCCTTTTACTGTTTTTAAAAAATTAATTTAGTACTCCTCCAAATGAGGTCACTCTCACACATTCCAGGAATTAGAACTTGAGCACATCTCTTTAGGAGCCACTATTCAACCCACTACCCACGCCAAAACTCTTGTAAAGGTGATTACTGTGAAGGGATCCTGATATATTTTCAATAAAATTATTTAATTGATTAAAATAAATCACTCCTGAGAAACTATTGTATTCTCTCTCTCTCTGCCCCCCACCCCAAACACACACTTATTCATGGCACATGCACACACCACTATGGTATATTATTTTAAGAAACAAAATCCCATAGCTTTAGTTCTACTTCATGGATCTCAGTAACTTTTTTCAAACCTGATTAATTATCATGAGAATAACAATCAATCAACATATTCATGCATACACACATACACACACACAAAAAACAGAGAGAAAACCTTATGACCATAATAGACGATAACAGAAATGCATGCAAGCTACATAATGATTTTTAATTCACCGTATTTTCTTTTGTGCTCACATAAACTCGAAAAGAGAAAAATCAGGCATTTATTGGTCCTATTCACAGGTGAAGAACTTTAAATTTCTAAAATCATGGCTTTTAGCAAAATCAAGTGACTGGTAGGGTAGAGGACGCGAATGAGGATCATGTTTTTTACTTCAAGCCCCAATCTCTTTGCTTGCAAACAGAGTTTTGGAGACATTTCATATTCAGAATCTGCTTGCTCCACTTCCTGGGCCATCCCACCCTGACCTCTGTGAGCCAATCTATTGCTACCTTGTACACTGTTCTTTCTTTTTTTTTCTAAATCTACTTTCCTCTTTCCCATACACCCTGATATGGCATGCTTTCCTTGATCACCTTGAACAGATGTATTCTCTACATTTGGATTTTATCCTCTTTACAAACTAAAGCTCCTACAACACAAAAATGACTATGAGGTATTTAAGCTTAATCCTAAAAGGGGCAGGTGGTTCATGCAAATGAAAAAAGGAAGAGTTGGAGGAAAAGTAGTTTTTCAAAAAATAATACCACTGATAGGTTTCCTAGAGTAATCTTTTTCTTTAGAATTATTTTCCTATAGTAATCTTTTTCTTTGGAATTATGAGCCTGATTCTCACACTGTTGCCCCAATTAGAGCACCATGGTGTCAGCCTACCCCACAGCGACTTCAAACTGCTGGGTTCCAGTGATCCTCCCTTCTTGGTCTCCCACTGCTAGGATTATAGACATTAACCACCACACCTGGCCTGAAAGCCCCCAATTTAAACATAAGTATATTTTAATTAAAAAATCCAAAGAGACAAAGATTTCTTACTCAATTAAAACACAAAAATTTTAAATTGTATCCCTAAATAAATGGATGTTTCATTTAGTTAGACTTGAGTATTTTTACTAAAGAGAAATCATATTTATCAGAAGATATTTATATGACAAATTAAACCTGCTTCTCATAGAGCACATTTAAATTTCAATATATTTTAACTTACTACAATATTACTTATATAATGGTGTATGTTAGATATTTGATAAATTATATTTACCAAACTAAATCAAGAAAACATGTCTAGATATGAAGTGTCATAATATGCTACTTTATTGAATTAAATATTTATAAATTATGTACTAATCTAAAGCTAATGTCAATAATTAAATGTAAGCAACACTTTTTTTCTCTGTACAAATAAATCTGCTACTGACATTTTTAATGTAACTTAAAAATAACTTAACAAATTTTAACCAGCAAGTGTAGCATAGAATTGCTTTTGCAACAAAATATATGGCAGAGATTCAGTTAATAAACTGGATACTTTTCATATAATTTGGAAAAACACTGTTTTATGCAATAAGCATTCATAACAGAAAATAGCAAGAACAATAATCAATTTTTGATTTTTATATTTTACATATAATTTGAAAAAATACTGTTCTATGCAACAAGTATTCATAACAGAAAATAGTAAGAACAACAATCAACTTTGGATTTTTATAATTGAGCTTGGTCATAATATATTTTTTCTGATACAGAGTGAAATGGAGGCATGGACAGAATCATAGTCTGGGTTTCCTTTAGAAGAAATAATAAAGTTTCCAGAGCAGTAGCTATAGAATGTATATGTAAATGTTAAAAAATAATTGATGACAATTTTACATATAAGAAACCAAGTGCGGCATAAGGTTAAGTCATTTCCTGAAATTATTCCTATCCTTTTTAAATCTTCACATATATTCAAATGTTGTAAATAAGTTTTCAATAGAGTTCTGAACTGAAATAAAGCTAAACCAATTATCTGGAATTGAAATCTGAATTTCTGTCCATTATTTTCAGATAAAAATACTTCACTGTACTTCCTTTTTACTGTGTTGTATCATCTTTCAGGATAGAATGACACACAACCAATCTGTAGGATCTTCAGACGAGTCATACTTTAAATCAAGGACGCAGAAGTGCTGAAAGTAAAAGCAGAGAAAAAGATATTTCTTAAAAACATCGAATAAGAATATAAGACAAAATCTAGGCAAAAAAGGTCTTGTAAATTGTAACACTGGACACTCTAAAATATGACAGGATCAACTAAATAGAGGGATACAAAAAAATCTAAAATTATATAACCTATAGATAACTTTGTATTTTATGAAATGGGAGTTGATAAACAACACATCTACACCACACTTCAAAATTAGAACATAAAACCCAAGTCCTAAGATGTTTTAAAGGCTGAATATACATCTTTATGGTCTCTGACAAGTGTAGCATTAAATCAGAGCACCATGATAATAAAAAAGTGATAACTAAAAAACTCCTAAAATGCTTGAAAAGTATTTAAGACCATCTTATATAACACATGGGTCAAAAATAAAGTGTAATACATCATATCACTTACTATAATCTGAAAGATAAGGAAAATATAGTTTATTGAAACTCGTAGAATGTAAATAAAGCAGCTTAGAAATAAATTAGATATATGAGATATATGTAGCGTAGTCAAATTAAGTTCATAAAAAGAACAATCTCTCCAATAAATGGTACTTAGAAAACTATATGTCTGTATGTAGAAGAATGAAACTAGACCCCGCCTCTCACCATACACAAAAACCAAATCAAACTGGATTAGAGGTTAAAATTTAAGACCTGAAACTATGAAATTACTAGAGGAAAACGCTGGGGAAATGTTCCAAAACATTGATGGGGTGTGGCACCTGTGGCTCATCGAGTAGGGCTCTGGCCCCATATACTGAAGGTGACGGGTTCAAATCCAGCCTCTGCTGAACTGCAAAAACAGAAAAATAGCCGGGAGTTGTGGCGGGTTCCTGTAGTCCCAGCTACTCGGGAGGCTGGGGCAAGAGAATCGCCTAAGCCCAGGAGTTAGAGGTTGCTGTGAGCTGTGTGACACCACAGCATTATACTGAGGGCAACAAAGTGGGACTCTGTCTCTACAAAAAAAAATTGATGGGGACAAATATTTGTACATTTATTAGTGACACCTCAAAAGCATATGAAACAAAAGTAAAACTGGACAACTGAGATAATACCAAGCTAATAAGCTTCTCTACAGCAAAGGAAAAAAAGAAAAAAAAAAAACTATATGAAGAGGCAACTTACAGGATGTTACAAAATATTTTTAATGTATTTGACTGACAAGGGGCTAATAAACAGATTTTATAAGAAATTCAACTCAATAACAAAAAAACTCATTAAAAAATTGGCAAAATATATGAATACATTTGTCTCACAAAGAGACATCCTAATGGATAAGAGGTAGATAAATGTGAGCAACAGCTCTGGTCATCAGAGCCGTGCAAATGAAAATCACAATGAAACGAGGTATCATCTCACCTCATTTAAAATGGTTTTTATCAAAAAGACAAAAATATCATTTCTTCTAGAGTTTTTAATGTTTTGTGTCTTAGATTGAAATCTTTGTTCCAGGCTGGGCACAGTGGCTCATGCCTGTAATTGTAGCACTCTGGGAGGCCATGGCAGGTGGATTGCCCTGAACTCACAGGTTGATCAGCCTGAGCAAGAATGAGACCCCCGTCTTTAAAACAAAAAGCCAGGCATTGTGGCAGGCACATGTAGTCCCAGATACCTGGGAGGCTGAGGCAAGAGAATCACTTAAGCTCAAGAGTTTGAGGTTACTGTGAGCTGTGACGCCCCAGCACTTTACTGAGAGTGACAAAGGGAGATTCTGTCCCAAAGGAAAAAAAAAAAACCTTTTTTCCAGCATGAGTTAATTTTTGTGAGTGGTGCAGGTATAGTTTTAGTCTTTCATATGTATCTAACCAGTTCTCCCAGCACCATTTATTAAGTAAGGATTCCTCATGAGAGAAAAACACAAATTGAAGAAGGAAGGTGAGTAAGGGAAGATTTGATATGTTCCCACCTAATAGATACAAAGTAGGAGTACAGGGCACAGCTCTTGGCTGAAGGACTCACCTACATCTCAGACTTTACCTTATGAACACAATGTAACCTAATTGTATGCAGCCTCATATCAATCTCCCCCCAAAATAAAAAATAATGAGAAAGTGGAGGAAGGGGAACACCTGTACACTGTCAGTAGGAATATAAATTAGTACAGTCACTATAGAAAACATATGGGTTTTTTTCAAATACTAAAAATAGAACTACCATGGGACTTAGTAATGCCTCTGCTAGGTATACATCTAAAAGAAAGGAAATCATGTATTCCCAAGTTTGTTGCAGCACTATTCACAGTAGCCAAGATATGGAATCAAAATTGGAGTCCATCAACTGATGAATGGATAAAGAAACTGTGGTGGATATAAATAATGAAATTATACTCAGTCATAAAAAAAAAAAAGAAATCTTGTCATTTGCAACAATATGCATAGAGCTATACAGCATTGTGTGAAGCAAAATAAGCTAAGTATAGAGAGAAAATATTACATGTTCTAAATCACATATGGGAGCTTAGGAAAATAGAATGATGGTTACCAGAGGTCAGGAAGGATCATGGGGGAAAAGGAACAAAGAACAGCTGTTTAATAAGTACAAAAACACAATTAGACAGAAAGAACAATACCTAGTGGTCAGTAACACAATAGGATAACTATAGTTGAAATAATTTATTACACATTTTAAAATGTTCCTAACACAAACAAATGACAAATGGTATCCCAATTACTCTGATTTCATTGATACACATTGTACACTTGTATCAAAATATCACACATACTCCCTAAATATGTATTATAAAACTATTACATATCCATAAAAATTGAAAGTAATGCTAGCAATCAATTATAAATATAATATAAAACTTCTAACTCAAGAGCTAAAGAAAAATGTAGAACAAATTAAAACCAAGAAAGAAAAAAAGATAATATATATAAGAGTAGAAATTAATAAATAAAAACCCAATAATAAAATTTAAAAAATTATTAAGACAATAGTTGATTTTTGCAAAGACCAATAAAATTGGTGAGATACTGGCAAAACCAATTCACAAAATAGATATAATATAAATTATTAATATCAGCAATAAAACATGTTACTATAAATCATCTTCCAAACCTCATAAAGGAAATTAAAATGTATTGTAAAGAAATTTATGCCAAAAGTTAAAGACATATAAAATGAAAACAACTTGAAAAACACAACTATAAACTTTAATGCAAAATTTGAATATTTCTGTGTCTATTAAAAAAGCACGAATTGATATTTAAAAGTTTTCTAACAAAAATTTTCTGAGCCAGAGAGAATTATTGACATATTCTTTCAAATACTTAAAGCAGAAATACAACTAATTTTAGCAATTCTTCTAAAGAATATGAAAAGGGAAGCCACTTCCTAATTTGTTATATTTGGGAAGCCATGAATCTGAGACAAAAACCTTATAATCACACTTAATAAAAAGAAAGCTTTATGCTGATATATTTATTTAGTTTAGATGCAAACACTTTAGACTAAATATAAACTAGACATATCATGAAGAGGATAATACATTAAGATTTGGTGTAATATTTACCCACATTGACTGGTTTACATATTTGAAAATTAAGCAATTTAATTTATTACATTAACAGAAAAAGTAAAAAATATATAATAACCTCAATGGTTAAGAATTACTTTTTGGGGACTGAGCCTTTAGCTCAAAGGAGTAGGGTGCCGGCTCCATATGCTGGAGGTGGCGGGTTCAAACGCAGCCCCGGCCAAAAAAAAAAACCTGCAAAAAAAGAAAATCATTTTTTAAAATACTGTACTGGATATTTTGCAGTACAAAAATACCAAAAAATGTCTTAGTAACTCTTAATATTAGAAAAATAAAAATACAATTTATGAATGAAATGATTGGTCCTACACACACATATAAAATAAGAAATTAACGTATTTTAGGAAAAACGTGAATTTAGGAAGTTTGCTGAATAAATTTCAGTATCAAGAAATCAATTTTATTTCAATATACTGATATCAAATAAGTGAAAAATAAAATTAAAAAACATAAAGCATAGGAACACAATGGCCAACTACATGGAGTATATTTATTGAAAATGGCAAAAGTATCTCTAGGTGGAGAAAACCTTAATAAATATATGATACCCTATGTTCCTGGATGATTCATTATTGTTAGAATTCAAATTTTTTTCTTTAATGAATCTGTAGATTTCATCAGACTCCAAAGGTATTTTTGAGAATATTGACAAGTTGAGGCAACATTCCATAAGGAACTAGAAATAACCTAGGTTAGTCAAGAAATGTCTAGGAAAAGAGAATAAACTAAAATATTTTCTCCTATCTATAGTAGTTATGATAGTAAGGTAAAGGTGCACGATAGGTGAACAGGCTAAGAAAATAGAATACATAATAAGAAACAGAACTATATGTTTTCATCAATTCATGAACAACTGCCCCACTACAATTAAGTGAAAAAAGTTACAGTGAGTAACTTGGAGATCTATATGGATACATAAGTAATTTTTGCACTTATCTAACAATATAGAATGAAATTAATTCTGGATGAATTATAGAGCTAGATGTAGAAAGAATTTCAAATTTCTAGAAGGAAATATAGAAGAATATTTTCTTAATCGGGGTTGGATAAATATTTTTAAATGGAATCAAAACACAAAGCAAACTCTTAAAATACAAACAAACAAAACAATTTTCTCATTAAAATTAAGAAATTATTTTTGTTCTTCAAAAAGCATCAGTAAATCAGTAAAGAAAAAATATATTCTTTTTTTTTTTTTTTTGGTAGGGACAGAGTGCTGTGGCATCACACAGCTCAAAAAAAATATTCTTTTTTTTAGCTACTTTTCATTTTTTTTTTAGTTCACAAAATTAAAAAGCCTCAAAATTTAATAACAATAACAATGTTTAAAGTAAGTACTAGAAACAAAAACCTCATAAAGAACTAACCAAGATAAATACATTCAGAAAAGAAATCAGATGATTGCTGCAATGAAATATTGAGCAATAATAATAATAATAATGCAAAAAAGTTAACATTCACATTGTCAAATAACAGTATGTCTATTATAGAATGTTTTGACTCTGAGGTTCAGCTTGGAATCATCAGTTAACTTCTTCATCTAATTTTATTCCCAAAGTGTCAAAAAATAGGCAACTAATATTTATAAATAAAAATAAAAGATAATTTCAAAAAACAGATCATGCCCAATCTTATAGACAATAGAAAAAGAAGAAATACTGCAAAATCATTATACTTCATCTGGATACACCTGATATTAAAATTGGAAAAATATATTATTATAAAGGGAAATTACAAACATATCTCACTGATAAATGAGGATGCAATATCCTAAACAACATATTAACAAGTTGAATTAAAAATTAATGTTTAAGTAATGTACTTTGTTCAAAATTAAATTCAAATTATGTGAGAATTAGTCACTATTTTCTTTCCTTTTTTTTCTTTTCCTTTCCCTCACCCATCCCTCCTTCTCTGTCTGCTCTCCCCTTCCCCCATACCCCGTCATGTCGTTAATCGTCATTAATTGTCCTCATATCAAAGTAGAATATATAGGATTCATACTTCTTCATTCCTCTGATGCTTCACTAAGAATAATGTGTTCCACCTCCATCCAGGTTAGTAAAAATGCTGCAAAATCTCCATTTTTTTTAATGGCTGAATAATATTCCATGGTATACCTATACCACAGCTTGCCAATCCATTCCTGGGTTGAAGGGCATTTAGGCTATTTCCACATTTTAGCAATTGTAAATTGAGCTGCGATAAACAGTCTAATGCAAGTGTCTTTATCATAAAAGACTTTTTTTCCTTCTGGATAGATGCCCAGTAATGAGATTGCAGGACCAAATGGGGTATCTACATTGAGTTCTTTGAGGTTTTTCCATACTTCCTTCCAGAAAGAACTGTATTACTTTGCAGTCCCACCAGCAGTGTGAAAGTGTTCCCTTCTCTCCACATCCACCCTAGCATCTGAGATTTTGAGATTTTGTGATATGGGCCATTCTCATTGGGGTTAGATGATATCTCAGGGTGGTTTTAATTTGAATTTCTCTAATAATTAGGGATGATGACCATTTATTCATGTGTTTGCTAGCCATTTGTCTGTCTTCTTCACAGAAGGTTCTGTTCATCTCTCTTTCCCATTGCTGTATGGGATTGTTGGATTTTTTTTATGGATTAATTTAAATTCTGTATAGATTCTACTTATTAAGCTTTTGTCTGATTCAAAATGTGCAAATATCCTTTCCCATTGGGTAGGTTATTTGCTTTGGTTGTTGTCTCCTTGGCTCTACAGAAGCTTTTAAGTTTAATTAAATCTCATTTGTTTATTATTGCTATTGTTGCTATTGCCATGGCAGTCTTCTTCATAAAGTCTTTCCCCAGGCCAATATCTTCCAGTGTTATTCCTATTTTTTCGTTGAGGATTTTTATCGTTTCATGCCTTAAAACGATAAAGTCAGGATATCCACATGTAAAAGAATGGATGTGGTCAGTCCACACGTAAAAGACTGAAACCGGACCTGCACCTTTCTCCACTCACAAAAATTGATTCAAGATGGATAAAGGATGAAAAAATGTATTTTTCACAAAATATGTTTCCCTACTACTTAACAAAGCTATGGAGCAAAGGATACTCTGTTGCACAGCTGGTGGGAATGTAAATGGTGTACTCTGGGGGAAAATGTATGCATAATCTCTAGTATGTTTACTACATCAGGCATACCCTACATTAATTCACATGCATACTCATCAAAAGAAATTTAACAAAATGTCCATGATAATACTGCACTTGACCCTGATTAACCCAGGATTGAACTGTGCATGTATAATTATATACAAATGTCTTTCAATAAATAGTTTGGGGCCTGTATGCACAATTGAATTTGGATCAAAAACATGTGTATAGCATTCCAGGGATATGAAAGCCACACATGAGGAAGGAAGACTTTTTGTATATGCAGGTCTGGTAGGCCTGACCCCAGGACTCGAGCATATGCAAATTTTGATGTATGACAGACTCCTGAAACCAGCCCTCCACAAATGGAGGGGCGAGTGTACTTGGAATCACATAATACGGGGAATTTTCAGACAGTTCTTCCATATTTTTTGTGGCTAAATAGAACATTTATTTTTATTACTGAGTAATATCCCATTACTTATATCTCCCAAAATTTCTTTACCCATTCACCCACTGAAGGGTTTTGGCAATTACAAATATGCCCTTATAAACATTTTATGCAGGTTTTTGTGTGGACGTAGATTTTTCAACTCTTTTGTGCAGATGGAATGCTGGAATGCTGGGGAGGATTTGTTTAACTTTGTAAAAAATCTTGTAGACGGTACCTTTTTGTATTTGCAATAATGAGCGACAGTTTCTTTTGCTCCACATACTCACCATTAAGCCTCTGGTAAAAGTCAAGTCAGTTAGGCTCTGGAAAAAGTTTACCTTAACATCAGGCATTTGTGGCATATAGAATTGTGTGGGTCTATTTCAAACTGATTACATTTTTCTTGCCAGGAGAATTTTTCTCTGCTCTTCACCCTGAAATCCTACTGAGCTCTTGAAGTTGAAATTTATAAAATTGTGTTATCCATCCACTCCACACGAAGACTGGAGTAGGTGTTTTTGTGTCTCAAGCTAATCTATGTACCTTCTCTGGCATTTAGTCAGTTACTCGTTATAAGTAACCCTACCATGCCCCGGACATTCTTTTCAGTAAACTTGGATTTTTTTGTGTTCACCAGTATCTCCTTGCCCTGTGACTTCAGTTCTCTAATGGATCTAAGAAGAGCTGTTGCTTTTTAGTTTGTACAGCTTTTTTCTTGCTGTAAGGATGTAGTGATGACTCCCAAGTCTTTACATGTCAGAACTTCAGAGTTTTTTTCTTTACATGTTGGAACTTCAAATTGTTACAAATTATTTAAGGCAAAGACTGGACATAACTATCAGTCAGACCACCATTCATAAGCGAGGAAAAACCTTTAAAATACGTACTGTGGTTTGAGCATGTGTAGAGGAATGGACATCAGGCTTGCACAGGACAGTTACTGATTCTTATCACATTAAAAGGAAATGCTGAGAACAGGACAGTCTCTTGGCAAGCCTAGAGATGTTTTGTGACTTCGGGGCAATCCCCCAAATAACTCAGTGTTCTGGAATGAGGTGAGGTCGGTCACTCACTAGTAAGCATGTGTTAAACATTGATGCATAGTAGTTCTTCATGAGGGTTGTGGGGAAAGAACATGTGAGGAGAGCACGTGGCAATTCTTATGCATGTAGCCCTCCTATGTAATTACCTGAACTCTCCACACCTGTTGTGTATAACCTTAATAAATAGCCATTGTGGAGGGGACTCAGGGCTACCCTGCAACTAAGGTCATCCTGCCTTCCACAAGCTTGTACTTCTAATCCGTGGCACACCTGGTTCCTTCCTGCAGTGATGGAGATCAGTGCCGGAGGGGTCACACCAAGCATGTGTTTGGCCTATGCAACCTCAAAATTCAATTATGTCCCACTGGAGAAATTTGACTGTGTTTGAGGCCCTTGGATTTACTAGTTTGTAATTCTAATCCTGCAAGACCACTGGCAGTTTTTCTCCCTTTCCTTTCAAAGCACAAATTTCCTCTGACTATTCGAAACTTAGTCTCCATACTAAATGAGAAAATACCATCAGGAAAAATGTCTGTCAATCACCAACATGAATCTGATCTGTTAAGTCCTCTCTGGAATTTTGATTCATCTACTTCTAAGTACTTTCTGACACCCTTAAAATATTATTTTGTGTGCAATTTTTGCAGCTTTTCAGATTTGTTGCAAGCCAGGATCAATAAATAGCCCAAACTTTACTATATCTTACATGTAAATAAATGTTTGTTTCCTGTTATTTTAAAAACTATTTTCACTGAATATAAAATATTAAGTTGGAATTTATTACTTTTCATAATTTTAGCATTGTCTTGAGATTGTCTTTGCGTTTCACTATTTCTTTTAATGTATACTTTTTTCTTTTTAACTACATGTGGGATTTATTGTTTGTTTTTATTTTCCAGAGTTTTTGCCATGATGTTATTTTCTGTGAATTTATATCACTTGGAGTTTGTAGAGAATTTGAATCTGTGAGATACCAGTTAATATCTGACATACAATTTTGAAAATTCTCAACTACTATCTCTTCAGAAATAACTTGTGTCCTATCTCAAGATTACAGTTATGTATGTATTAAATTATTTAATGGTGTTCCAGGTCTTTTATTTTCATTTATTGACTTTCCTTAAAAATAAAAAAAATAGTTGTTGGTTTCCTAAATTTGACGTAACAATTACCACAAACTAAGTGGTTGAAACAACAGAAAATATTGTCTCACAATTTAAACACTGACACGTCTAAAATCAAAAAATCAGCAGAGTGGTCCCTTCAGATGGCTCTGAGGGAGAATCTGTCCAAGTTGTCTCCATACATAAATAAGTGAGGCGTGATTTATCATGTAAACAAACTGCAACCTCACAGAGATTGTAGTCTCATGACAGATAGCTGAGTCTCAGCCAATCACAGCAGTCAAGCTTCAACCAATCACAACTTACCAACTGATCACACCAGGCACAAAGGAGGCAAATGCTAAGCTGTAGCCCTTAAATCAATTCTACATATCATTTCCATTTTTTGTCTATAATTACTGCCTTCCCATTTTGCTGCCTGAAATTTTCTGAGCCTCTACTAATTCATAAATTATTATTTTTTGTCTATAATTACTGCCTTCCCATTTTGCTGCCTAATTGATAAATCACTTTTTGCTCAAATAAATTCTGCTAACTGTACTCTGCCTAAAGTTTTCCTTTCAGTAGTTTTGCACCAGAAGTGGGATTTGAAGTAGACCTCCAGCAACCCACAGGAACACTGTGTCAGTTAAGATCCGTTGTGCCCACTGTCCACTTGTAGTGAACTTGGCATGTAAATGAAGTGCAGTTTGAGAGTACGTTCTTGGGTGGATTCTCTATTGGATTTTGAGCTCTACAAACTTGTCTTTAGAGCTGTATGAGTTTTTTTGAGCATTTTTAAAACTGGTTTGGAAGCATTTTTTAAACTAATTTAGAAGTCACAGCAGAAAAGGGACTGAGCCATGTAAGAGGGCTTCAGGTGTCTTTGTCAGACAGAAACTGGAGTACATTATATAGGTAAGTATAATTTTAACTGAAAATAGAGAATAATGAATTCATCTGTCCAATAAAACTGGAAATCCTCTTTATGAAACTCCAGCTAATTTTATGTATGAGAATTATGGACACAGATTTTGTTTTTTCTTTTCTTTTCTTTTTCTTGTTTTTCTTTCTTCTTCTTTTTTTTTAGGTAAATAGGTTAACCTTGCCGAAGTTAACTTGGCGTTACCATGGTCATAGTGATAAAATTCTTTATGAAAAGGTAATCCTGTCTTCATAGCCACCACAGCTGCAAGGACGAAGAAGTTCTCTTTCTATGTTTTCAACTAACACCCAAACATCTTGAATTTAAAAATTGTGTTCCCTAAGATGACTTTCTTTATTGCAAATAGAAAAGCCTTTGAGAAAAAGAAAATTAACTATTCTCACACAAGCCATCTGATAGACCACACTCCTTTTGGCCTGGGCTGTTTCCCCAACAGAGGAAACCCACAATGTTGTCACTCTCAGGAAAATAATCCACCAGTATCTCAGAAAATTTAAAGAATATTTCTTTGTTGAGTGTTTCAAATCAAATCTAAAATGTCCCATTTCTGGACGTATTAGGACTTGAACTATTTTTAGGAAGACATTTGTAAGAATCAGTTCTCTCTGCTTTCTCTATTCTACATAGCTTCTCCCATGGCAACTGCTCACTGAAAGAAACTCCTCTTCAGAAACCCCATCTGAGTGGATTCTCTGACAGCTTTATCCAGTTCTTTCTCTCATAATCTTTTCTATGCTACAAAACTCTTTCTCAGGGGCGGGGGGGAAACCAGGTTGTTCTTTCATTCAATATTGAAAACAAACAAAAAAGATGAACTAGTTTCTCACAATATGGCAAGATTAGAAGTCTCTATGCTGAGTCTTGATATAACAGGTGCTTCTTCTAAACTTCAGGGAGCTCTGCCACTCAATATTCTAGTTAAAATGCTGCAAGGGCATCCTAATGAAAAAAGAAAAACCCTCTGAACTCTTCAAGTGGGTTCTTAGATTCTCAAAGGAAAGAATTCAAGTGTGAGCCAACTAGCAACATGTAAGTTTATTGAGACAGACAATGAAAGAGTGGGGGTACTTTCCCAGGTAGAGTGGAACTGCGAATGGTTCAATGGTAACATTTTTAAATTTTCTAAAATCCTCTTGGGAAATAGCCATATACAACCAGTATTGTCTTATAGTCAGGCCACCAAGGTTAATCATAAACTGCTGTTACAGATAGGTGAGCACAAACATTTGGGAAGGCATGTGATTTAGACATTCATCCATCTTTCGGGGTCATGGGTCAGCAGCTTGCTGACAACATCCTTGTTCTGGCAGTTGGGGTCTGGTGTTGGTCAAATGGCTACACTGAGGCCTCCTTGACCGTCTTTTTATGCTTATCCTATCCCTTCATCAAGAGAGACACAAACTGGGCTGAGAAACCACAAATGTAACTGAAGTATCCTCCAAAATATGACTTCTAGCATAAGGACTGCTCTCAGCTTGTTATTTTGATACCCTTCTGCAAGAGAAAATTACATACCTAAAGGAAATCTTCACTTCCTTCACACCTTCTAAAGGGTAAAGCTGTCACCTAAATCATTATAAACTTTTACAATAAAGAAGGTATTTGCTTAAATCTGTGTAACAAGGCTTATATTTCACGAAGGTGCCTTTTCTCACCATCATGCCTTAACTGGCTCTTTACCAATATTCTCCCTTATTTGTTTAGGCACATAATCATATTTAGTCCTGAACTCCATGCTGTCTAGGCATAAACTTTTTGCGTAGTCTTACCTATGCCAGAATGAAAACTATGAGATCTATTTCAGAAGAAATAAGACGTAATGACCTTCCATTTGATCCTGCAATGCCTACTAGGTATCTACCCAGGAGAACAAAAATCACTTTACCACAAGAACATTTTAACCTGAATGTTAACTGCAGCTCAGTACACAATTGCCAAGACATGGAAGCAACCCAAGTGTCCACCAACCCATAAATGGATTAACAACCTGTGGTATGTGTATACCAGGGAACACTATTCAGCTCTAAGAAAAGATGGAGATGTACATCTTTTAGACTTACCTAGATGGGGTTGATACACATACTTCTTAGTAAAGTATCTCAAGAATGGGAAAAAGTATCCAATGCACTCAATACTAATAGGAAATCAATATATAAACAAAATATACGACCACACAAAAGAAAAAGCACAAATGCAGTGTAGCAAATTTGTATAGATTGGTGGTTTCTTAGCCCAGTTTGTGTCTTGTATAGGGGGAGGGGAAAGGAGGAAGAGGAGAGAAAGAGGGCGGAGGGCGATTTCAGGATCTCACCTAACGTGCACAGTGTGAGGTTGTTCAGCACGCCCCCTGGGTGAAGGGCTCAACTACCCTTGTGCTTTACCTTAAAAATCAAAAACAGTGTAACCTAAACATTTGCACCCTCATATTAGTTTGAATTTTAAAAAATTGGAGAAAAAGAAGTGCTTATATTGGTCTGTATATGAGATAAATGTGTATGACATTTTTCTATCTATTGTATTTCCTAAAGTAAATTGTAAAGAGGTTTACTTAATTGGCTTAGAGAAAAAAATAGGCATTTATATAAATTATTATTTCAGAAAAATAACTAACCAAATGTTTTACAAGTTAATGTGACTTGACTAATCTTTGATAAATAAGAATATTGTTGGTTAATTAAAGAAGGCATGTTTTTAGAGTTGTTAGCATGAAATATAATACAGACTCATGACATTTCCCACCTTGATTTACAGGTAAAATAAGCTTATGTTATTTCTGTATTATACAATTTGAGAGCAAAAAGAATACCTTAAAATTATCGTTAGATGTTTAATGTCCCATTTTTATTAGCAATACAAGAATGCATCTTAAAAAGCAAGGATGTTAAAATACATGTAAGTAAGACAAGATTCCCATGCGAAAGATGTCTTCTGTAAACCTGAACGTTTTTAACATTCTCCTTACATCAAATGAAGGTAGAAGTTGAGGAAAACAAGAAAAAACAACAGTAACAATTTAATATTAGGCTCACCTCCTTCCTCCAAAGAAAAAAAAAATGTAAGAGATAAGATTTTCCCCATTCTAAATTATTTTTATTAGAGAGAAACTAAAGATTATAAAACTGTTAGTAAACAATCTGACACTTTGACAAATTATACTATGAAAAAGCAAATGCTTCTAGAAATTATGATTCGTAAATTTGTCAATCTAAAGATTGCTGGTATGACAGTTCACAATTGCTTGCTTCCTACAGTCCATCAGAAATTATCACTATGAGCTAAAAATTCATTTTAATATATGTAGCTAAAATTTCTAGAGATAAAAAGATAAATACTATATATGCAAGTACAAAAGGAGAGTAAGATGTACTTTTTGTGAGGAGAATTTATGAGATGTGAAGGTGTTTTGTTAAGGGAAATATAGTGCAATTTTTAAAGTAATTACTAAAGTAGAATAGTTGGTTATTTTTTAAAAAGTATAGCATGAAAAATGGAAAGGATAAGAAAGTAGCAGATGATTAGTGAAAAATCTTGTAAAATACATTTTATGCAGTATGGGTACCAGAACGTCTTCGTATTTGTGGTAAAATTTAGCTGTAAATCCATCCAAGTCTTTTTGTTGGAAGACTTTTTATTACTGTTCTAATATGGTTGCAAATATTTGGTCTGTTCAAGAGTGTATTTCTTCCTGCTTCAATCTTGGGAGAATGTGTGATTCCAAGAGTTTGTCCATTTCTTCTACAATTTTTGAGTCTATGTGGGTAGAGATTTTCACAGTATTCACAGATGACGTTTTGTATTTCTGTGGTAACAGTTGTAATATTTCCTTTTTTTTTTGTCTGATTGAGCTTATTTGAGTCCCTTCTCTTCTCTTGAGGTCTATCAATTTTGTTCATCTTTTCAAATAACCAACTCTTTGTTTCCTTAATCCTCGGTATTTTGTTTTTGTTGTTTATTTTGTTTTCCATTTCTTCTGATTCTGCTTTGACATTATTTCTTTTCTTCTTTGGCTTTGAGTTTGGTCTGGTCTTCCTTTTCTAGTTCCTTGAGATGTGTTATTAGATTGCTGACTCCCCATCTTTTTCCCTTTCTGATGTAGGCATTGATAGCTATGAATTTATTTTCCCCCAGAGGACTACTTTTGCTGAATCCCATAATTTGGGGGTACCTTATGTCCTCTTTTGTTCTGTGCAGTATTTAACTAGCAATCATACACGTGAGCAACTTTGTATATCAATAAAGTAAAAAACAATTGGAAAATGTAGATTAGGGATTCTAATGGTACCACTGGTAGTCCATAAACAATTGGAAACTATACATCTGTCTACCCCCCTCAGTTTGCACTATACAATGAAGAGGAATTTTTCAGCAGGCATACACCACTCTAAATGAGCATCTTTTTGTAGAAGTCTTCTTCTTTGGATTGGCATAACTACAGATAAAGTTATAATCAGAAATATGTTGTAGATCTTACTACTATAGTTGATTCTATTGCAAAGGCTATAGTTGCCCAGGAAACCTTAAAAAATTCTCTTGTTAAGATTATTTTAGATGGCATGACTGTATTATATTAGACTATTTATTGTCTGAATAGGGAAGAATATGTATAATAACTAACACCTCCTGTTGTACTTGTATAAATATGTCTAAGTGCAGATTTATCCACTTAAACTCAAATGTGAGAAATCAACAAACAAACAGTTTGGTTAAAGCACATAGGCTTCTCATCTAGTTCATTTTTATATATTGATTTTAATAAGTTTGGTTCACATGAGCTCTGTTAAGTGTTAGTGTTAGCTTCCTGATAGCCATCATAATCATAATAGTTTTCCTGGTGTACTGTGTACTTAAAGACCCTTTAAGAGTCTTAAATAAATGCTCTTATGCAGACATTATAAATCAAATGTGCTCAATACTGTTGAAATAATGAAAACACAAAGAGAACATAAAGAAACATTCAGCTAACCTGATGTCAAGTATTATAAATTCTGTTCTGAGACCAAATAGGCTTATTATGACGGTAAGAGAGAAGCACCAATGCCGAAGGTTTGGGAAGGAATTCTTAAATTCAATTAAATCTTGCCTAAAGATGACTCTGTATATAGTGGACTGCAAAATAATTCTGTACACAAACTACAACGTGACTTAAGAGTGCATTTTTGTAACGAATATCTGAGACTTAGCCAGTCATAGTAGCTAAACTTCAGCAAGTCACTGGTGACCAAATGATCACATGTCCACGTAAAGCAAATGCCTCGTCACACCATGCCCAAATAAGACATATACTAACATGTAACTAATCAAACTGTTTCTATATGTCACTTTCTTTTTCTGTCTATAAATATTGTCTGCCTTTATTGCTGGAAAGAACTATATGATTCTCTAGTGTTTCAGGTTGCTCCTTAATTTATAAATTATTTTGAGTTTAATAAACTCTGCTAAATTTAATTATTCTAGTTTTTCTTTTAATAACTATTAACAAATAATCCTATCAACAGTTAGAGATGTGATCATCAGCTTGTTCAGAAGGGTTTGATATAAGAACGGTATCTATTACAGAAGCTCATGTCTACATAATTATTTTTTGAAAATAAGGTACTTTTTCTTCTGTGTAACATATTGAGTCATTTCAGGCTTATCCCTCCAAAAATCAGCTGAGTTGATGCTGAATTGCAGTTTTGATAAGACTTGGTAGCTCTCATAAAGCCTTCTTTCAAGTGCTGAGACCTTCAAAGATTTAGCTGGGAGCTTTGTGTTTCCTTCAGGGCCCAGTTCTTTGTCTAGTCCTGGACTCAAATCTTTGTCTCTTCAATGTAATCAAACTTCAGAAATCTCTTCTTTTAAAAGTATTAAGTGAAATCTTATATCTTTAAGACACATAACTTCGGAATTGGACAAATGTCTGAAGAAGGAAATAATCCTGTAGTTGAAGACTCTGACCTTTTTGTTACTTTTCTTTGGAAATAAAGACATCAACAAAAATTTTGAATGCTTTGCTTTCCTACAATAGTTCTACTCTTCCCAGGTAAAGCCATCTTTTAACTATTCTGGATAAAACTAAGATCAGCAAACAGCCTCAGGAAAAAATGTGCTAAAAATTGTCAGGTAACCACTCTATGCTTCTACCTCTTCAGAAACTTAAATATCCTATTTTATTTGTCTGATGCCTTTATTTTTTCCTGATGTCATTGTTTTATTTTTCCAGTTTTTGTTCATGAAAGGAATATTGGTGTGCAGTAAATTGCTCCATTCTATCCAAAAATAATTTATATATGTGTGTGTGTCCAAATGTGTTTTTCTTCCCTTTATCAATGATAATAGTGACTCCTTGGGCACATGGCCACTCAGCGAGACTCTTCTCTGGTCTCTCTTATAGATGGAATTAGCTGTCTCTTTGACTAAGCTCTAAAAAATAAAATATGAGGAGAAATGATAGTTCATTTTTTCTGTTCTCTTGCTTTAAAGAAAGTTGTTTTCCCAAGAGTTTCACTCTTTTTCTCTCCTAAAAAGGCAATATTAGGATGGCGACCTCTGATCAGTCATGCAAAAGCCTCTCTCTCTCCACGAAGAGTGGCCGGGCAGAGCACAGTCCACCTATTATTCCAGAGCACTGATCTGCTGACTTCTAAAGGAGTTACATGAAACCAGGTCTTGCCTATGCCAGGGACTCTCTGTATAGCAGTTTGGCTTATACTCTAAAGTATTCAAATACAACTGAACAGGAAAAGATGTTCCCATTAATAGAAATAGAAGACAGAGTAAACGGGGAAGGTTGATATATCATCGGTAAAGGTAAAGAAAGGAGCCCCCGCCTCATGTATGCGTGAGTAAAATGTTCAAGTGAAAACAGTCACTAAAAGTAATGATAATGTGGAATTATGGAGAAAATTGGAAAATAATGTAGAAAATAAACTAGGATGTCAAATTCAACAAACAATTATTCTGTGTCTATCTACACAACTTTTTAAAATTTCAATAATTCATCATCCTAAGGCCAAAACAGTTAACCTTCACATTAGTGGGTAGAAAGAAAAATTATAATCTCTATGTTCTCAACTAATTGAAAACATATTAATAATATATAATTTTACTTTTCTGTTCATTGGCTTCTTTGGTTTTCTCAAACCCCAAAGTGACATTTTAAGAGGTATTTTATCGCAGCCTTTATAAAACTTATACATATTCCAAAACATAAAAACATTTTAATGTAAATGATAAAATAAAGGTTTTTATAACATAATAATTGATAAATGCTGTTAAATTATCCATTTTTTCCATTCTCATACAAAATAAAAATTTTATATATTAATTATTCTACTACCCCTTCAAATATTATAAATGTTTATCTCTTTAGTCTAAGATTTTTGAAATATAAATCTATTCTAAAATATTATCTTATAATACATAGGCCAATTTTTTAATGCTATTATAAGAATCATCTTACTTAAAATGAAGCTAAGACATACATTTTTCAAGGGATAGTATTAAAAAATAATTGAATTTTTTACTGAAAACTTGTTAAGGAATTATAGAGACCAATGTCCATTGACAGCATTGACAAGCAGAATGAATTACCTCAGCATCATCCCACTGGCCTGGAAGATGAAACTTTTTAAAAGATGGTCGACATTGTAAGAGCTTTGTCATTGCTTACTTGAAATAGACTTCTCACTTATATCTTGAGCGAAAGTGTTCAATACCTGTTTGAATATATATTTTATCATATTGGTTGGTTATGTTAATGTAAATGGGTTAGAAAATAAAAATTAAATAAATACCTTAAGGCAAAATTATCTTCATATTCATTACATTTTGGGGGGTGTAAAAACTTACTATTTGTCTACCATAAAATCATTCACTTATCAGAATACTATTTTTTTTTCAGAGTTCACCCAATTAATTATGCCTGGAGGGTATTCTAGAATTGCGCTGAAATAGGAAGAGCTCTTCCCCGGAGAATTCACTTACTTTGTGTGAGATTCTTGCAGGTGACTCTTGCCTACGGTATTGGACCCTCACTCCTGTAGGAAATAATTACAAAAATCCCAATGGAAAAAGTTAGTGGCACGATTACAGAGGTCAGCTGTAGACTGGGGATGGCTCTCATTATGGTTAAGTCTCATTTAACATAAAATATCCTAGTATTTTTGAAAAATACACTAACTCATTTGCTGAAAAAATGAATTGGAAATTTTCTTCAAGCTTCCTTCATACTTTTATCAATCTTAGTCTTTATGTTATAGAATGATAAAGCTTACAGCTAAAAGACAACTGGCAGGTCACATCATACTAATTTGCTTTTCAAATTATATCACTTTCAGTTACAATGTATGCAAATAAATTTGCCACGTATTGTTCAAAAAATATAGTTCTACGTGAAATTAAGCAGCATATAATAAATGGTAAAATAGTATAGATGAATCAATTAGCTAGCAGTTATCTAAAATAGTACACTTTAGTAAGTCAACATCTTTGACACACCAATAAGGGCATAATTTTAAAAGCAGATGTTAACATTTACTGAATTACATTTTTAGCTTTCCTGATAAGGAGTAAATATATATGCAACAAATTTGGGAAAAATAAATAATGTAGTGTAATTTTTGAGTTCAACAACATTGAACAAAATGAATACAAATTATGCAGCATATATCAATGAGAATTTAATAAATCAATTATAAGAGTACATTTCTAGAAAATATCAAATTTAGTGCTACTAATACTTTCCAAGGAGAAAGAGGTCTAGTGAGCACCTTTTTCTTTAAACTGTTCAATTTTTCACAAATAATGCAACTAAAAAGAGTAAGTTAGAAATTATGTTTGAAACTTGATGTAAATATTTACATTACATAAGCCAACTTTTAAACAGTCTGGGTGTCAGTTTTGGAACACCATTTCTGCACATCTCTATGAATATGTACATTTCAGCATTACTGAGGTTTCAGAATAATAGTGAGCAAATCATCTCACAAATGTCATTTTAAATAAACGATGCATGTTGGCAAATAACAATTATTGAGGTGAAAGATTAATAATACTGCTTGTAATTACTTTTATCTCTGTGTTCAGGCTTTTAATAATTTTTTCCTTGTTTAAGTTAAAACATTTAACTCTCACAGAACAAAGTGAATGTTTATAGTGAATGTTTATCTATAAAAAAATTACACCAAAATGCTTCCATAAGTATTATGCTACAAAAGTAGTATATGAGCCTTTAAACATAGTAAAATTATGAAATATAGTCTATTGAATAATTTGACACAAAAAGCAATTGGAGTCAAAAGTAATCTCAGAGAATGAATTCTACTGTTGTTACTTTACTTGAATACATGATTAACAATGCCATTTTCTTTTGATTTATAATATGCAAAGGGTCATACAGAAAAGATTTTTCACTAGATTTTTATTAAGGTAATTATTGATTTTTGTAACGTGCTTTCATTTCTGACAGTAATATTTTATAATTTGGGTCATGTGTTTCAAAGATTTAATTATTCTACCTTCATAGTAAGTAGTAAAAAAAATCACTAATATAAAATTTGGTTAAATATAATAAAATAGCTGCTGGAAAAGTTGTGAAAAATAGGCGATAAGAAACATCAGTTTTTTATACTACAAATTAACACAGGCGTAAAAATTCTTTATTATAAGTAAAAATTCAAAGAAATATCATTTGCATGTACATGTTTATGTGAAATTGGTCATTATTTGCACTTTCTATTTTAGTGGCATTTCTCTGTTATCAAGATCTTATGGATATAGCTACTCTGATATATACTTTTCTAAAGTTTTGCTGTAAGGTTCATCTAGCAAACACTGTAATTTATTCAACTAACCCTATTTTCTTCACTTTGATCATCTTGAGGTTTAAGAATTGATACAAAGGGATATCACTGAGGCTAAATCATGACTGTTCATGTTCACGTTCATTCCTAATTGTTTTGTGAAGATGTTAACCTTCAGTAAAGTACAGTAAATGTGGATGGTGTTACACTATTTTTATATTGTGTGTGTGTGAGAGAGAGGAAGAGAGAGCAAGTTATTCATTACTTAATACTGAGTCCAAAATTATTAACCTAAAATAATTTTGCATTTTTAGATTAAAAATCTTATTCCATTAAACTAGGGCTAAAGTAGATGACTATTAAGTGTGCAGTCATAGATGTTGTAGAAATAGAATTTTTTTAAAGGAAAACAGTTTGAAGCGAAATAGGATACATATTGTTTAAGATATAATTTAGACATTTGTGTTTTTCCCAAATTTATGTTGGTTTTGAAATCATTTTTTGAAACCATTTTTTATTTCATAAAAGTATGAGATTTTGGCCATGAAAGTTTTATTTGTTAATAGTCCATTATAATATCTTGCCTTTATAGGCTTATGGTTAATTATAGTATAAATGATAGTAATTATTTTGAAACAAAAGATTGATTTTCTTGTTCATGAACTGTACTTTAATGAACTTATCTTTTCATCCTCCTCACATTGAAAGATAAAGTGATACTTTTTTTTGACAAGTTCTTGATGTCAGCTAAACTTCTAATGAGTCACATTTTTAAATAGTGTTATGTTTATTCCTAATTAGCATTCTATAGTAAGGGTTAATTGTACAGCATAGAAGTTAACCTTCATAAGTTTCTATAGTTGGAATAGAAACCTTCCATACTGTCTCCAAAGCCTGGACTTTTTAATTTGTTAGAAATAGCCACATATTTCATTACTTTTTTATTATTCATTTGAATAAATGTCCATGAAAATCTGTACTATACTTTCAAGTCCTACAGTGGAAATCTGGATATTTATTTCCATAAGAGTAGAGATTGAGCAATAGAAAACTGAACTTGCTTTGTGTTTCCAGAACAAATGAATACAACACAGGTGCCTAGACAAACACACACACATGCACATGGTCATAAATTGCATGTTACCTATCAGAGAAACATTGGCATATCTACTCACCACAAAGGATATTCCATTTCCAAGTAAACCAAAATTAAGTATTTCTTTCAGAAATTATGTTCCTAGACTTTCTAGGACCATTATACCCATTTTTAAAATCAGATTGTTTGCTTATTATTTGAGTTTTAAGAGCCTTTTGTATATCTTCAGCAGCAGTTCTTTAACAATGTGTTCTTAGCAAATATGTTCTCCCAGTCAATGAACTTGTCTTCTCATCCTCTTAATACTGTCTTTCATAAAACAGGGTTTTAATTTTACAGAAGTCCAGATTATCAATTACTTCTTTCATGACTCATATCTTTGGTGGTGTATCAAAAAAGTCATCTCCTTGCCTAATGTTGCCTAGGTGTACACCCGTGTTATCTTCTAAGAGTTTAATAGTTTTGCGTTTTACATTTAGGTTTATGATACAGTTAAGTTTTTCTTTTAATTTATTTTTTTAGGGCTGCTAGGTCTTTTCTAGATTTCCTTCTTTCACATTGAATGTTCTGGTGTTGCAGTTTTATTTGTTGAAAAGACCATCTTTTCTATACTATTATATTGCCTTTTGTCCCTTTTCAAAGATGGGGTGGAGTATATTTCTGTAGGCTTATTTGGGGGCTACTGTATTCTAATGATCTATTTGTCCGTTATTTTACCAATACTAGACTGTCTTGACTGTTGTAGCTTTACAGTAAATCTTGAGAGCACTCAGCAAAGAAGATACACAGATAGCAAAGAAGCATGTGAAAAGATGCTCCACGTTATCTGTCACTGGAGAAATGCAAATGAAAGCGAGACACCGCTACACCCCTATAGAATGACCAAAATCTGAGACAGTGACAACACCAAATGTGGTGGACTATAGAAATTCTCATTCATTGATAATGGAAATGTAAAATTACACAGCCACATCAGAGGCCAGAGGTTTATTTCTTTTGTGTGTGGGTGTATTTTTTTTTGGGGGGGGGGTGTTGTTGTTGCAGTTTTTTGGCCAGGGCCGGGTTTGAACCCACCACCTCTGGTATATGGGCCTGGTGCCCTACTCCTTGAGCCACAGGCACTGCCCAGGCCGGAGGTTTCTTACAAACTAAACATATTCTTACCATTTGATCCAGATTCACATACTGCGTATTTACCCAAAAGTATTTAAAATTTATGTTCATGCAAAAAACTGCACACAAATGTGTATAGCAGCAGCTTTATTCCTAATTGACAAATCTTGGACACAAGAAAGATGTCCTTCAATAGATGAATAGTCAAACTCTGGAATATCAGGTGATAGAGTATCCATCAGCACTAAAAGGGAATGAGCCCTCATCCATGCAAAAGAAGCCGTGAAGGAACCATAAAAACACATAATAAAATGAAGTAACCCAATCTAAAAAGGCTGCATATTATATGATTCCCACAATATGACATTCTAAAAAAGACTATTGATATAGTATAAAAATTACTGATTGTCAGAGGTTAGGAGGGGGAAGAGGCAAGCAGGCAGAGCAAAGAAGAGTTTTAGGGCAATGAAAATGCTCTGTATGATGCTATAATGATGGATACAGCGCATAGACATTTATCTAAATGCACAGATTGTACAACATCGAGAGTGAATCCTGATGTCAGCTCTAGACTTTGAGCAATATGTCAAGGCAGTTTTATCAAATGCATCATTAGTGGGGATGTTTGATAGTGGGGAGGACATGTAAGTGTGAGGGTAGGGGTAAGTGAGAAATTCTATCTTCCTCTTAAAAAAAAAATACAAAATAAATGAAGAACTATGGAATTTCAGAAAGAGCACTAAGTCATTCTGAAGAATAGCTAAAGTCAAGTTTCAACTCTATTCCACGAGTACTGTGATATTGGTCTCAATTTAAATTTTTCTGTTTGTGTATATGTATGCCTTGAACCATTATGATTTTCCCAATGTTATTTTCTCTGCTCCATACATAAGCAAAATAACCTCAAAGGTCACAATAATAACAGTCAAAAGCTATTGTTTCACTGTCAACCCAATCACAAAATTTTTTTTCAAGTTTCAAAAAGTTGGTTCTTATGAATCCATAGCTATAGATGGCAATCAAATAGTTGGTTTTTGTTGATTAATCCACATTAAGTGCTGTCATAAATTAGATGAAATATTCATCATCTAAAGTGCCATTGTGGAATGGCAGAAATCACCATTTAATTTTTAATTGATGCTTCTGATTTAGATGTGATATAAAGTAGAAAGTTCTCTGTGTTTAAATTATTTCTTACAAAGCATCAGTATGCACTAACATTTATATCATTTCTATATCAGAGAGTGTTTTGCACTTTGCAAAAAAAACTAGTCATATACTTGTCACGTTGGTTACACTGACTTTAAATGAATTTAACACACCGTTATCTCCAAATAATGTAATTAACAATTCTACATAATTACATCTAAAATGTTCATATGGATGGTATTTGTGCATTTATACTAGCTTCCTAATTATTGTACAAGTAAAATACATTCATAAAATAAATTCAGAGTGCACAGAGTAAAAGTAAGATCATATACTCAAAAAGCTGCAAAAATCAATGTTACCTATCCTTCCAAGATCACATCAACATCAAAATTGACTTTCCCTTTTTCTTTCACAATTAAAATTTTATATTATTATATTTTTATAAAATAACGTTAATATTGTAACTTACCTTTAAAAATCTCAATATTACTCTCGAGTATTTTCACAGAATATATTGGATCCGGACCAGATTTATTGTTAAATTAATTTTTAAGGATGCTGCATGCATCAAGATAATTTGTAAAATTTTAAATTCTAGAATGTATCTATTGTTATATTACATAGGAAAAAACTTGTTTATCCTATGCAAATGATACTACTTCAAGTGATATTTTGTATTCCTAAATTTCATTCTAGTCTTTTAAGATAAATTAATACAGGCCAAATTCTAAGCATTTTATAATAACCTTAATAAAAATGCGAAATGACTTATTATTAAATAATCCCATAAATCAAGAAAATTTCCAACATTCAGAAAAGTTTGCAATATGAATAAATATAGCATGCTAAACTGTTCTGAGCCTCTTAGCTATTCAATTGAAAATGGTTCTGCCTTCACTCTGCTACTCTTTATTACACATCTATATGTAATATTACACATCTATGTGTATATTTACTCACATATAGGTGGACACTGATATATATCCATAATATATGCAAACATTTTTTATATTTGTAAGATAAAACACCATCAGTTTAGCAATTAAATTTTAGTTATCTCTTTCTTTTTAATTAGGCATCGTTTTTCTCTCTTTAACTCCCAAATGCTTGACCATTTGTTCAACCATGGCTAGTGTAGCAGCATTAGAGCTCTTAAGTGTCATTTTCCTTCAAATTAATAATGCAAATAACTGGAAAGGTTGAGTGCTGCAGTGTAAAGCAGTAAGATATGCCCTTCTAATTCAGGCATCAAATATCTTTGTAAAAAAAAAATAATAATACAGACAAAGTGAAGGCACTTGTAGAAGACTGAGCCTTTCCTTTGGCTAAGTAAAATCATACTAATTCCATATAGTGTGTTGGAATAAGTTGTAAGACTAGCTGTCTTTTGGATGGTAAGATACACTGATGTCAGAAAATTTTCATCTTAATTTGTAATTTGTTTCACACTTAATGAACTGTTTCTCACAATTTAACAAATAGTTGCAAGCTTTCTGGTTAAAATCTGAATGAAATATAACAAATCCTTTTCCTTTCTGAAACCATTTTGATTCTTTCAATCTTTCATTTCAGTTCTTTCATTTTATTTCTTTCACTTCTTGAGTTCATTATAACTTCAAATTTGGTTTCTCAGAAAGAAATTCAGGAAACAGATAATTAAATCTATAGTTTAAAGAGTCTTCTAATTTATGTTAAAATATGACACTATATATTTCTTATTATGTATCTCTTTTTGTTTGTGGGAACATATATCGGCTTTCTGTCATTATCAGAATTGGAAAATGTACATATAATATTCCACTTGTAAATATGCCATTTTAGATCATGTTTCAAAATCCCTTCAGAACTTCCTTCCTAAATAAAAAACAATGTACTGCTGAGTTAGAAGTCAGTTTTAAACTGGAAGAAAACATCTTTTTTAGGTAATCGGAAATATTAATATTTTAATTCTGTAACCATATGGCAGAGAATCAATTATTAAAATTTGTCTTTTTATATTTTAAAATAAAGTAAATTCAATCATCAATCCTAAAATTTATTTGCTGACACTTATGTAGTCTGTACAAAAGGATGATCACCTTTCAAAATATTTCATTTTTGTTATGTAATTTGACAATTACTGAATAGCTTGTGCATGTCATTTCCTATGTCTGAAAATGTAAAAAATCGTCAGATCTCATGCTCACCTGTTGTGCCTGAAAGGCCAATTATTTATTAACTTGAGAAATGTATTTATTCCATAGAGTATTTTTTAGGTTGTTTTATATAAACCATAAATATTCACACTACTTATACATTTACAATGTTAATATTCTGAATATTTATTTTCAAAACATTCAGAATATTTTTCTTTTCACTTTAAAATAGTTACTTTTTAAAGAATAATTTCAATTACAAGGATTAATTAGACATAAAGATTAAGATAAATCAGTTATGTGCACTAATTATTTGAGGTACAGGTGTTTTTACTACTTTAAGAGTAATAGAAAAGACATTAAATTATTTGATAGTTTTGTTTGCATAATATTTAAATATTGGTTTGGGCAATAGTGAATAGAAACATATTTTTACGTGTTTCAGCTCCTCCACAAATAAAGACACTAACAAAAAGCTACAGTGATATAACTTGATCTGTTCTTTGAATAGTGATAGTTACGTGTAGGTGATAGGATAATTACTGACATGATATTGTGGCATTATCATGACTATAAGTTTCTCATTATCTTTAATTATTCTAAAATATGGTTAATAAAATCGTTGCTAGTTAGCACAGTCCCTTATGGAACTGTGGTCACCTGTGGCTTAATGATGGGAATACATACTAAAAAATGTGTTATTCAGCGATTTCCTATCGTGTAAATCTCATACACAGTATTTAACAAACCTATATGGTATAGGTTTATTTTGATAATAACATAAAGATATAGGTTATTGCATACCTAGGCTATATGATAGGGCCGTTTGCTCTTAGGCAACATATCTGCTTAGCATGTTACTGTCCTGAATAATGCAGACAATTGCAACACAATGAAAAGCACGGGTGTAAATAAATACAGCTAAACATAGAAAAGGACAAAAATACAGTGTAAAAGGTAAACAAAGTCTGACTTTAAATTATTTACAGAAAAAAATAGCTTGAGCTGGTATGTGAAGTTGGTGTGTTTCAAATTCCATATATGCCTGTAGGGGGCACTTTCAGGACTGGAAGTTGGGGTAGTGAGTCAGAGAGTGAATGGTGAGTGACTGTGACATCGTCCCAGAACATTACTGTGCGCTACTGTTGACTTCATAAACACTGCACAATTCAGCTTTAGGGTACACTATATTTATAAAGAACTTTTCTTTATTCAATAACAAATTAATCTTAGCTTACTATAACCACTTTATTTTTTTAAAACTTCTTGAATCTTTTGTAATAACACTTATCTTAAAACAAATACATGGTACAACTGTACAAAATGTTTTTCTTCATATCCTTATTTAATAAGATTTAATCAATTTCATTTTACCTTTTTTACTTTTTAAACTTTTTTGTTATAAATTAAGACATAAACAGCACAGGGTCAGGATCATCACTGCCTTCCTCTTCCACAGCTTATCCCACTGGAAGGTCATCAAAGGCAGGAACAAGTGCAAAGCTGTCACAGCCTATGGTAACATTGTCTTCTGGGACACCTCCCAGAGCACCCGCCACGACTGGCTGCACAGTAGCCTGTTCACATCAGCATCACCTCAAACATGTGAGCAATGCCTTGCTGTGGGATGTTAGGATGGCTAGGTCACAACTAGGTTATAGAAAATTTTCTGCTCCCTCATATCCCTATGGAAACATCATCATATATGTGGTTCATCACTGACCAAAATGTCATTACATGTCTCATTGTTACTATTTGAATAGTGGAGACAAAGTGGATTCCAAGACAACTAATCTTAATAGATCTAGACTTCGTAGAAGTGCAATACCACTAAATTTAAATCAGGGTGTGGTCTGTGGTATAAAGTGCATGTGAACACCCGGAGGAAAGCCAGAATCTATCTTTGACAGGAAACAAGTGCCCTTCTATAGAGGTGTGGACTTCACGGCAGGTCTCAAACTCCCACTGCAGACAGAACGTCTATGCTTTCTGGTCTTTGCTTCTTTCTAAGTGCAGAATACCAGCTCCTCTGACTGTGTTCTGGTCTTTGCTTCTTTCTAAGGGCAGAATGCCAGCTCTTCCGAGTGTGTCCATTTGGTAATGAAACTTTCAGTAAAAAATTAACCATCAAAGTGGTCCTTGATACAGATTTTATAATTATGATAAAAATATGTATTAATAATTCATTAACCCATTGCATTATAGAGTTTTAAAAAACACTCTTAAACTAGCACTGAAAGTTTTGAATTAATGTTGTCTACTTAATTTTCTTCTAATTTAAATAGCTCTAAATATATTGAAATTATTAGTGTTTTAGAAATATATGTAGGTGGGCCTAATGGTCATGTCCTTGCTATAGAATAAGTATTTGCTTATCTATCCTAGAGAATAATAGAACATATCCTGAAAAAAGCAGATTGAATCAAAATGCAGACTTTTTTCAAGAAGTCCTAGAGATTTCCATATAAAAAATATATATGTATGTATAAGAAAATAGCTAAATTTATGTTTAACACTATGTTGATATTTTTCTATATTTCTAGAGAAATTAATGTTCTAATATTTGTATTTTCCCTTACATCAAAAACACTTTGTAACTATTAAGAAAGAAGAGCAAGCAAAGTTTTTTTTCTTTTCTAAAAGAAATCTACTGAAGAAATCTATCAGAAATATAGGTAGAAAGGAATAAGATTGCCTACAAATGTAGATTAAATTATTTCAAAGTGAATGTCACTTAAATACTAAGAGACCTCAGTATTTGGTATTTATAGAATTATGAGTATCTTTATTTGAACATTATAATCTTATACAGAAACAATGAAGAAGAAATGAGGTCCAGTTTCAGCTACTGACAAAATTTAGAAAAGGTAAAGACAAAGCCCTGAAATATCCTGGAACCCTGAACTGTGCCCCCCTTTTTTAAACTTGATTCAAATTTATGAGGGTACAATATTCAGGTTACATTGTTCAGGGTTTGCAAGCCCGTTTTGGGCTAACTCTTCTATAGACAAGAACTATAAATTCTGGCCAAATTAAACTTGGAAAACAAGAAAGAAAGAGAGAGGGGAGAGAGAAAGGGAGAGAGGGAGGGAGGGAAGAAGGCAATTATTCCAATGCACAGGAAAGCAAGCAAAATTACAGAGCTAATAAAGAGTAGTGAACACTTATGATAATAGAATGGACCTCGGTTAGTGCAGGATTAATGCTTTCAGTCTGGAGAAAAGCATTCACTGCACAGGTTAGCTGGAACTCTGATAGAAAGCCCAGAGTCTCCGTGTTCTGAAGAATCAGAGGACAGTATTTTGGGAAATGCCAGCCACTGGAAATAAAGAAAGAACACAGGAAAGGTGAAAGCCATGGAAATGTTTCTCTATTGTTTTTTGTGTATAAACTCTACCCATAAACCTTGATAATTTCCCAAATATACAAGAACAGTAAAAAATCCAGGCATCTCATCTGAGAAGAAACTAAGCAGATTTGTGATGATATCAAAGAAATAAATTTTTCACTTTGAATCTTAACAAAGATATTCATTTTCTGAAATAAGCACAACAAATAAAAACTGTTCAGAATCTAAAATTACTACAACATACCATTCTTAATGTCTACAACACAATCTGAAACTATTCTTCACATACAGAAACATGACACAATCTCAGGAGGAAATACAATCATTAAAGACTGATTCCATATACTATAGACGGTGGATTTAACTGCCAAGAATTTTAAAATACTTTTTAATAATTAGTTTTTTTTAAAAAAGGATTGCGTGTGAATGTGTGTGTGCACATACATCTGTGAGAATGATATCCACTTACTTTTCATGATTTTAATTTTCAATGATAGCAAATTTCTCAGAATATGGATACAAGCAACTAACTTAATTTAGTTTTGTAATTAGCAGTTAAACTTAGGTACTATTTTACTTTTTTACTTTTTTCTTATTTGTTTAGAAAGCACTAGTTCAATAAACGTATTTAAATCTTTAATGCCTAGGTTAATAATGCTGCAGGAACTAACGGTCTCGGCTGTAACAGCCGAACTTATCTTTGGTCAGGTGTACATGTGAAACATACAAGTGTCGTCTCTACTAGTATTCTTCGTAGACAACACTGTGTCATCTACTCCATATTCCAACAGCAGTGTCCTATATAATTCTGGAGTGTTTCTAGATCTAAATTGACTCTGACTTTGGGAAATATGATTCTCAGATGTTAGTATTACCTTTAAATTTAACAAATTATTTGACCCAACTTAAGCCTATTAGGAATTACCCAAATTTCATGAGTATATTCTTATTCATTTATATGTTATATGAGGACTTATTCTGAAAAATTTTGTGATTTTTTTTTCTAACCCAGAAAACCTCAAACTCTCATTTTACTACATTCAGTTTTATGTGATGATCTGCATTGATTCTAAATAGAAAAGTTTACTCAGATGATCCTATTCGCCCGTGGAATTATACTGCCTTGATTAAATCCTGAATTGTTTTAATAGTCAAATTTATAAATATTTTCAGAAGGTAGAACAAAGACTCTCTTATGTGCAGATTTCAGGTCACCAGGGAAGCCTTTCTGTGAAATGGTCTTACTCCAGGCATTAATTTAAAAGATGAGACTAGGCTATCATCTCCTTATTCAAGGTCCTCAAATGCTATGTGGAAAGACCCTAAGATAATACCAACTCCTGGTATTCATGCCCTTGTATAACTTCCCCCATAACCAAGTGTGGGCAGGATGGTTCTGTAGCTTGCTTTAAATCAAATTTACTCCTAGGCAGACTCTTTCCCTTGCCAGTTTTGAAAAATACAGATGCTTTGTTGTGAAAGTACCAATAGGGAGGGTCACCAGTGCTCTCTAAGAGTACAAAGTGGCTTCTAGTCACTGAGGGCAGTTTTGTAGGCAATAGTCAGCAAGATGCTTCTGCTTTATAGTTATAAGGAAATTAATTCTCTCAACCACCCAAGTGAGATTGGAAATAGAAGATCCTTTCTGGGTAAAGCTTCCAGAAGTAAGGCTGACACATGAGTAGCAGGCTTATGAGACTAAGTCAAATCAGGTCCAAGGCACTTGATTGACAGAAATGTGAGATAATATAAGTGTGTTATCTTAATGCTCTAAGTTTGCAGTATTTTACTTTGTGAGATAGCAGTAGAAAACTAACATAAATACTATGTCTTTTATATTGTATTAGTTAATCTCATCCTCTGCCTCGAATTTCTATGTCTTTCACTCTTTTTTACCTCTATATCTATAAGCTCTTTCCATTTTTCTTGGATTTTTTTCAGGTTATATCAAGAAATATGTCACTTAGATTGAATTTATTGCAAAAAAACATTGACAAGTTGATGCTCATGCTTTTCACTTTTCAAATAATTTTACCAACATGGTGACACAGCCTATTTCCTATCTCAATACCACTTCCATTCACCTGCAGATAGAGCAAGTGTTCTGCTCTGCTGATCAGCCTTCCAGAGTAATCTAATTTTCTGCTTTGGTGGATGCAAGAACTAAACAAATTCTCTCCTCACAGAGAAAACTTCAAAAAAAAAAAAATTCCTGATGGAACACCATCAAACGTTCAGTTACCATCCAGGATTGGGGAGTAATGACATTTTTGGATCTGTTCATTCTGTAGTTATCTTTCATACTTATTTATTATATGAAAGTGACAGTCTGAGAAATAAGACTCTTGAATATATATTTCTTTGTATCTTTAAACGAGATGAGGTATATATTAACCACTATGATGTAAGCGTTCCTAATTCTATATGAAATCAGCACATTGTACCCCATATATGCAGTAATGTATACATGATCTATGTGTTTATGATTTAATAAAAAAAAACCCTAACTGAGATAATGGACGCCTCAAATGTTTGCCACCTTCTTTTTGTTTTTTAAACCCAACAAGGATTATACATGTATTGAAAGGTTTTGTTCTTTTTTAATATTTGGATCTAGAAAATAAAGCATAAAAATAATAAGTATAAATTCATTAATTTCAACATATACACTTATGTGCATAGAATGACCTAGGAAATATAAACAGGATATAGCTATCACTCTAGGAGCTTTTAAAAACTAACAGGAAAAACTCACACAATGGCAACAAAATATACATCAAAAATAGATGCCTCAAAGCAGTTATAAACAAAATTTTGTAAGCTTTCATAGATTAAAAATAAACCAAATTATCGACATATGCTGTAGAAACATAATTAGCAATGAAGCTGTAATCAGAGAAACAAAAAAACACACTCTAAGTAAGTGTGTAAAAAATATTTTTGATAGTTTAAGAACCACTCTACTGTTCACACAAAAAATATGTAAGCTATATGAGGATGGTAGTAATTGAATCATAAAACCTTAACTGTAAATATGTGTGTGTGGGTGTGTATATTTAATTTACGTGAAAGGTGTATAAAATACAAACTGTCTTTTTTTAAGAGAACCAAATTATTTAGATGATTCCAATAAACTATTCAAGTTATTTTTACTAAATTGTCAAAACATAATTTAAGAGGTTGCCTTGGTATCATAAACAGGTGTTGATATTTTCTGTAACTAGCAATATATATTGGTATTGTCTGTCAGTATACAAGTTTTATTTTAACTAAAATTAAGTCTCAATTATTAATTGAAGAGTGTCTTTTTCATCTTTATACATGTATACTCTTGCTGATTAAAATTCATTCCTTTTCTGGTTATCTTTCTTGGTTTTCAGAGTGGTTTATTATTATGATTTATTTTTCTTTTAAATGATGTTTGGCAGAGTATTCGAAAATTTTTACTTTAAATTGCTTTTATGTCAGCAAAAAATATCTATCCTGTTAGACGTTCTGGTGTTCAGAACTGATATGATACTATTAAATGATGAAATGTTTCTTTATTATACAATCTTTCATTACATAATATTTATTTTCTAAGATAGAATTGGCTTTCTCCTCTTCCCAACGCACACACGTACCGTAATAGTCAGTGATTTCTCACGGCATGTGTCAAGAACTTGCTTGCATGTGCGCACGTGCGCGTTGGCGCAGATGACAATGAAACTGGGACTTTGACAGATTTAAACATTCAAATGAAAATCTAATATGTTTGTTACTATTACTTTTCATACTGGTAAGAGAGACTACTGTTTGCTGTTGTCTTCGCTCTAGTAATCCTCAACACCTATAAATCCCGTGAGGTCTGACAAGTTCCCCAGCTCAATTTTTCCCTAGAAAAATTGCTTTGAAGGGGGCACTAGGTCCTGGTGTTGGTGCTTTGCTTCCTAAGGGGGGTACTTCGAAGATGACAGCAATGGTACTCAGCGCCGAAGGGGGGTACTTCGAAGAAGACAGCAATGGTATTCAGCTCAGACGATGAGCTATGTAGCACTTTTGCTAGGATGATTTCATAAACTTAGTTGTCCAACTTTGTATTTTACACATCCTTAACTTTAAAGATGCCACATTTTATTTATCTGCTCATCATCTGAGGGATATTTTAGTTGTTTCCACTCTTTGGTTATTATCAATAATACTGCTTTGGATGTTCATGCCCAAGTTTTGTATGGGTATATGTTTTTATTTATTTTCATACTTGCCAAGGAGTGGAATTGTTGGTTCAAATGGTAATTTTGTGTTTCAGTTTTTGAGGAATTGCCTAACAGCGTCCTAGAGCAGTCACACAATGCTATGTTCCCACAGGAAGCTTATGTTTTCTCCTGGCAGCTGGGTTTTCTCCACATCCTCGCCAATACTTATTTTTCTACTTACCTTTTTCAGTATAGCCATCCTCATGAATATGATAGTGAATCTCATTTCAATCATGATTTACCTTTTCCAGGTGACTAAGGATATTGATCATCCTTCAATGCTTTTAAAACCCAATAGTATATCATCTTTGAAGAAACATCTATTTAGATCATTGCCAATTTCTTAGCTGTGTTATCTTTTCATCTAATAAATGAGTTATAATGCCATTCTAGAATAGATTCATTGACATATAATTCATATACTATGCAATTCACCCTTCTAAAGTGGTTTCTGTATATTTAGAGTCGTTCAACCATCACTACTAATTTACTAAAAAATATACACCCCATCCAGAAACACTATACCTATTAGCAATCACTTCTCATGGCATCTCTCTCTCAAATAAGTTGTTTAATTTTCACATGTTTGTATTATACAGATATCTGCATGGTCGAGTTGTTTTATGCTGCTGTTCAACTCTTCTAATCTGACTGATCTGCTATCTACTTGTTCCATTAAAAAATAGGTATTATATCTCCTGTGACAGACTGAGTATAGCTGGATCATGCTTTTTTCTTCCCTTTTTTCTATTTATCCAATCTCTGTCTTTTGTTGGACTGTTTAGTCCATTTACATTTCTTATAATTACTTATAGGATTACATATGCTATTTTCTACTTGTGTTCCATATGTAGTATTGTAGCTAGTTTTCTCCTGTTTTGCATAACTACTGTCATGAAAATATTTAACATCTTTCCTTGTTACATATTTTCAGTCTTCCATTTTAATCTCTTTGTCATTTAATATATTTTATATTACTTTTACTCATATACATATACTTTCTCATATATATGATAAAAATGTATATCTATTTCACTCACATATATATGTGTGTATATATATGTATGTGTACATGTATCTGTGTACTAAATGTATCTAGACATGTACACATACATATAGTTATAGCCTTAGAGGTTTCCTGGGTGATTACAATTAACATCAGAACATATAATAGTCTAATCATCCAATATAGATTAGTGGAAATTTAATTTTAACAGTAGAAAAATGTCATTATACTATTTCTTCATTTCTCCCATTATATCTGTGATATTGTTATTTATATTACATCTTTACACATTATAAGCCCATCAGTACAGTTTTATAGTTATTCATTGAGGTTATTTGCTTAAGTAAAATTTAAAAAAAAAAAAAAATTGCAAAACAAAATATATTCATATTGTATCTTAGCTATTTTTATGATCATTTCTTATTTCTTTATGTGGATTTGAGTTACAGTGTGTTGTTCTTGATTTCAGCCTGAAGGATTTACTTTAATATATTTTCTTGGACATGTCAGCCAAACAGATTCTCTCAGTTTTGTTTTTTTTAATATATGCTTATTTTCTCCTTAATTTTTGAAGACTGTTTTATTGCATACAGAATTAGTGGTTTGACATTTCTTTTCTTCCAGCACTTAGATCATATCATCACACTTCCTTCTTGTCTCTGTGGTTTCTAACAGGGAAGTCATCTCATCTTATTGATATTCCTTTTTTTCAGTAAGGCTTTTTTTTCCTCTTGCTCCTTTTCCCTTTTTTTCTATCAGCTTGTATTTTGTAAATACAAATATAAAATAACTTTGTATTCATCCTACAACACATTTCTAAGATGTTTAACTTTTTTAATCAGAGAAGTTTTTATTTATTTAATCTGTTTATTTATTTATTTAGCAATTTTTGGCCAGGATTGGATTTGAACCCACCACCTTCGGTATATGGGGCCAGTGCCCTACTCCTTTGGGCCATAGGTGCCACCCTTGAGAAGTTATTAGTAATTATTTCATCAAATATCAAATATTGGTTTGACTTCTCTCTCTTTCTGTCTTCATCTACTGAGTCTCACATTATAGCTATGTTGATTGATAACTCACCATTCCACAAGTCTCTGTTTTTATTTATTATTTTATTTTTCCTTGTGTGCCTTAGCTAGTCTTTTTTTTTCCCTCAGCTCAAGTACTCTGTCCAACTCCTCTTGAATTTTTCATTTTGATTATTTTAATTTTTAACTCTAGAAGTTCTACTTATTTCATTTTTGAAATAACTATATGTTTTTATTGATATTTTTACTTCATGAAACATCAATCTCATACTTTTTAAATTCCTTCATCATTGTTTCCTTATGTTTTCAAAGATATTTATACTAACTAATGGAATCACTCCTTAATCAGTCAATATTTGTACCTTGTTAGAAATAATTTCAGTTGATTTTCCTTCTCTCTCCATTGGTTGCTCCTTCTCATTCCTTTTGTTGTTGTTGAAAACTGGATATTTATAAAAGTATAACGTGGAAACTGAAAAAACAGGTTCTCCCACTCAGGGTTTGGTTTTTCTGAACTATCAGGACTACTTTTGTGAAGTTTACATTTACTTCCTCTGCTAGACTATAGTTTTGCAAACTATCGGACTAATTCTGTAAAGTTTACATTTCCCTCCTCTGTTAGACTAATGAACTCACGTGTTTGGGGATATGGTAAAAATTGGGCTCACCTCCTGTTTTGCAGGGCTAATGCCAACCAGAAATACAGATAATATTCTTCTCAGGTGTTTCCTGGAAATGAACATGGTAAGGCTAATTATATGTGTCAATGGGGCTAGGCCATGATTCCCAGATATTTAGTCAAATAGTATTTTCAATATTTCTGTGAGGATAATTTAAAAAATGACATTAATATATAAGCCACTGGACTTTGAATACAACAGATTGATCCCGTATTATGATATCTCTCTTCTGATTAGTTAAATGCCCAAATAAAAGATTGACTTCTTTGAAGAAAGAAATTATTCTGTCAGCAGACAGCCCCAGGACTCGAACCTCAAAGTCAAATTTCTCTCCCTCTCTGTGTGTATGAAGAGTGTCCAGACATGGCTGTAAACTTTCCAGACAGCTCTTTCATAGCTATATCTACATCTCCATCAACTACATCTATTATCTCAATCTAGCTGAATCTATCATCTATGACGGTATACGTATCCATATACACAAACACACAAAATCCTGCATTGCATAGTGACGGATATGCTCTGTGAAACTGTGAGATCATTTTGTCATTGTGTGAAATATGGAATATACTTACCCAAACCTATGTGTGTGTATAACACACATTCTATTAGTTCTGTTTCCCTGGAGAAGAGGGACTACTACATGTACAACCCTCAAGCTTTTAAAAACCCCTTATAAACATCTTTTTACCCATATTTTCCTTTAGGTTTTTTTTTTATTTGTAGGGGTCAATCTCTTATCTGCTCCAACTAGCATCACTGCTTTAGGTGGCTGCCATGTTTAACAAGTACTTATTTTGTTTTTGATAAATAGTTTGAGTAAAGAGATGAAGCTTTTCTTATTGAGCAGGCTCTGAATCAGTTCCAATAATAACTAAGTCTGGGGATGGAATTTTTCCTGGAAGTTGTCAGGGTGTTTTAGTTGTGACAATTCTCAGCTTCTAGGGGTTTGGAGGGAACTCAGCATCCATTCTACTCTGTTCAGTATAGCTACCATGGCTGTAAAGCTGCTTTTTTATAGGATTATGAAGCTCTGGAAATGGTCCTTGGTATAAGGCCAGGAGAACACTGAGAAGTTCACTCTCTTTCCAGAAATTCAGCTGTTTGCTTATGCTATCTCTGAGAATTTAGATGTAGGCAATTGTCCCAGTGTTCAGTTGCTTTTAAGGAAGAGCAGAGTATCAGAGGTTCTCATTCTACCGTTTTGGAATTGCATCCAGATGATTTTTTCAGGCACTATAATCTGTTTTGTTTCACTTTGCTATTTGTTTGTCTTTGTTTTGTTTTTGCAAAAATGAATGACTAATAAAGATGTTAGTAACAACAGTAGGGTGTTGTCAAAACAGTCATCTAAAACCCTGACACAGTCTTTAGGATCAGACAGAAGACTGATGAAGGTACATCCTCAAAAAACATCGTGTACAAAATTCTGATGACCTCAAAGAAAGGTGTCAGTGATGACTTAAAGGAACATGAAGAAAATGGTATTGGAGGATGGAGAAAAGAAGATGTTTGTTACATAGTGGCAGAGGTTTCAGCAACACGGTTGGCTCTAGTAAGTACTGTGAAAAAGAAAATCCAATATAAGACTATGAAATGCTTTTTTTTTTTAGACTGCAGAACGTGCCACAGAGAATCATTTAGTTAAAAAGAAGTCCTCTGATGTCCTTAAGGGCATGGTCACAGATGCCACCCACTGAACAACAGGACTTCTAGAATTCGTTCATCTTTTTCCTCAATAATTGTACAAAATTTCCAAGATAGAATAAGGCTAATCTAGAAGAGATATGTGGATGTGACTCTTATCTAATGGAATATAGTATAAATTGATTCATAAAATCCTATAGTACATTTGAAAGAATTATATTGACTTGGGCAGAAAAGGACAGAGAAAATGTAAAGTTAAAAACTGTCCAAATTTTTATAAGCAGAAACTAGGTTGAGGAAATGCCTCAGGTGTGAGCATGGCTGAAGAAAGATGATTTGGAGAGAAGACCCAAGACCCCAGAGAACAGAGACAAGACGGGAGAATCACTGGAGCAGTAAGACAGAGTTCTACTCAAAGTACTGGGACATGTGACAGGCTAGACTCAGAACTCTTGTGTGCATACTGTCTTTTCAGTTTTTGAACCAGAGGATCAATGGTGATTATTCTTTGCCTACTCTATCTTTACACATAGGTCATGCAAAGGTGCATTCTCTCGTTCACTGTTCTGCATTTGGAGAACTATCCTCCAGGACCTGTACTTGAGGAGACTCACCCCAGAAGATGCCACAACTGATGAGACTTGGAGATATTTTTGGAGGGGTGAGGGTATTTTTAACATGAAATTTTCTTCATTATTATGGCCAGAGGAAGGACACTTTCAGATTTTATTTCCCAAAAATAGTTGCCCCAATACCTATTCTATCACACACTATCTTCTTACATGTATTTTTTTATTTGTCTATCAAGAGATGAAATGATGGGCCCCTCTTTGAAATTTGTTAGTCTTTTGTGATAATCTTGAAATATAAATTGTTGCAGAAATGTCACTGAGGGATTTCTAAACATAAACAAAACATAAAAGGTGACGTAGCTTCCACTTGGCTCCCTTTCTTGAGACACAAGTCATCAGTATCCTGAGATGACATATCAGACATATACCTCCGCCATGCTGGAGATAAATCATAGAGACAACTTATAGAATGAGAATGAGCTAATTCTGGCCCCTGACTAAATTTTCCAAGTATGAATCATTAGGCATGTAAATGAGGTAGTCTTTATGCATTCCAACTCCACCCTTTGATACTGTCAACTAGATATTGTGAAGTAGGGACAAACTCTTAATTGTGTCACATCAAAATTTCTAACTCACAAACATAATGTATAATGTTATATAACTACATACAGACATAATACATTACACAAACCCGAATTATTTTAATAAAAAAATTAATACCATGTATAAAATGTAATAAAACTATTTATTAAATTTAAGTCAAATAGTAAGGGAAATTTAATACTAATTCAGCAGTTGGGGGACATACTTATAGCATAGACTCTGCCACCAAGTATAATAAGTTGGAAATTCTTCTTATTTGGAAGATGTTGATTTTTTTACATAAAAGGAAGAAAATGGAATAATATACATTTAATTTCTGGACAGTTTCAATAACCATTTTTTCTAGAATCTAAAACACCTCAAACTTTTTCAAGTTTAATATTATTCGTGCTTTATTATGCTACAAACACTGAAAAATGTGGGAATTATTTGATAGCAAGTAATTGATTTGTTATTCTGGAAACTACAAACCTATAAAAACCCCATTAGATAAGTTTATTATAAATGAAGTCATAACTATATAATTAAATAAGCTGTTTTCAGATACACAAAACCCAAATGCCATGCCTATATCCATATCACTTGTGAAAATAGAGAAGACAGACTCTCAAGATTTTTCAAAAGATTCAGATTAATCTGAACTTAGAAGATTCAGTTAGGTGACATCTGCCATATGATTAAGGTCAGGGAGAGACACTGGGGTTGGCCTCAAGGGGGGATTTTGCCAAATGTGTAGAAAAGTGTTCTGTAAAAAAAAAAAAAAAAGATAAAAAAAAATGAAAGTGTTCTGTAATATCGACATAATTCATTCTATAGAAAGATTCAGAATGATTCAAAAAAAGTGTACTGTCGTTTGAATAAAAGGGTCTTTTTAATACATTTGAGAAACTTTACTTAAGAATCTATGATTTATCTACCATGTAATAATAGTAGCCCATGTGCTCACTTCAGCAGCACATATACTACACAATTGGAATGATACAGAGAAGATTAGCATGGCTCCTGCACAAGGATGACACACAAATTCGTGAAGCAAATAAAATAATAATAATAATAATAATGGTAGCCCATCTTAACGGGACACCAAACTTTGTCCTGCAGTGGTGGAAGGGATGCAATTGTTTGGACATTGGCAGTGATGTCTTTGTAGAATATTTTGAGAAAAGCACATCAAATATCAACTCAAAGATAAGAACAAAATGCTGGGGGTGGGGATGGAACCAAGAAATTTTTTTTTCATTTTTTTTAAATTTTCTGTTGGCGATTCATTGAGGGTACAAGAAACCAGGTTACACTGTTTGCATTTGTTAGGTAAAGACCGTCTTACAAAAAAAAAATTTTTAAACCATTTATTCCCAGTCTAGTGCTATACTGATAAACGATTTTAGGTAGGTTTGGGGTAAACACAGTCAATGAAAACATTTTTTGAATGATGCCAAATAATTTACTATATAGCTGATGATTATTAACTTCACATTGATAACCATTCTTAGCACCCTCATTCAAAGCTTATAATGTATATGAATGCATACAGAGGCAATTGAATAAATTATTTAACAGTTATAATTTACTGTCAATATGAAAGCATCGCCTTTTATTTTCCATGAAAAACTAAGCATTTCTATCACTGAGAAATTTATAATCACTATAAATGTTTTACAAATATTTTCAACACTTAAAAATAATTTCATTGAAAATACTCCTATCTTTCTATAACTCATGCACAACAGTTCACATTGTATTCGTAGAACTCTAGAGAGTAGAGTGATTAAACTACCTATTTCAGATGTGTACAGTAGCTTCATTTATCTGAAACACACTAATAAATCATGGCAAACTTTTTCACTGATCTTTGAAGAGTCTTCACAATACTTCTCAACACACAACCGTAGGAACATTTTATCAGTCTATCTAAGAGAGAATAGGAAATGCAGTACATTTTTTTCATCCCTAGGCTAGAGCGACACACTCACAGTAATATCTGATCTCCTGCTACAGCCGTCCAGATATGAGACACGCTAGAGAAGGCATGAGAATGCAAATCTTTTAACCTGTCCACTTCCTAAAAGGAATGATTCAATTATGAATTGTTAGAGTCCTGAGAGCGTACTTCCATTATTCTGAGAAATACATTCTCCTTTCCTCAGGGGCAAATGATAAGATTGCAATTTCCTGCCTCATTTGAAGCTGGTCATGAACCTATGCCTTGTTTTACAAATGGAATGTAGGCAAGCATGATGTATATGTCTCCTCAAGTAAGTTATCCTGACTCTCGCTCCCCCTTGTGAGTTTGGAATTATTTGTTGGTGTCTTCCACCAGCCTGAGTCTAGAATAACCCTGAGAACTCCACCTGCCAACACACCTTGGGTAAAGCAGAACAGAAATACAAACTCACTGTTTTTTACCATTGAGATGGAGGACAATTTGTTGAGGAAAATAACTTAGCACTGACTCTATCATTATTCATTCAGGAACTGGTATCTAGAATTGAGTCTTTGTCAATAAAAACAATAACGATGATAGCTAAAATATATGCCTTTGGCTTAGGGACTGATCAATTAGTGGCTTGTGAATCATTATCAGAGATTAGAAATATGTTAACCTGTAATACCCAGTGGGGGAAAAATGTTTAAATTGTCACCCATAGTAACCGTGCAGTTAGAATATGTAATTAATAAATTAATATATCTATCTAGGAGAAGATGTTAAGGCACAGAATGTTTTGTCATGTTTTTGATTCATATTGGCTATATTTGGCAATATATTGGAGAAAAAAATAAAAAAATAAAAGATTATCAAAGTAGCATGGGACTTTCAGAAGTCAGAGTGAAGATATCTTTGAATTTGCTACCTCACAAAAGAAGTAAAAACACTGTAAAAATATGAAAATAAAATATTACAGCACCCTTTAAATTAATCAAAATAACAAATAAAAAAACTAAAAAGCATTTTTTAAAGAAAAGTTACTGAACCTTAGTAAGAACAGTGGTCTTTGACATTTTACTTAATGTTATTCTCACCTCCATGTTCCACCTCCATGATTTAGTAGTCAAAGAAACCTGGCAGATTCACACCTAAAAGAAGGAAATTACCTGCTTTCCAGCTTATTTTATAAGTCCCACCTTCAGTAAATTGGCAATACTCTGATTAGATTTTTACTTTCTTGAAAAGCCCCATTCCCAATCTTGTTGCTATTATAATTCTAAGCTTAACTACCTAGAAGAAGCCCTAAGCCCAAAAGCTTATTGAAAATAATAGTAATCAGGAGGAATAGTTTATAAGGCTTTGACTCAATTAAGATTCAATGAGGGGAAATACAAAGAAGGACCTTGGGCAGCTAGATTATCATGGGAAACTTGGACATTTTTCAACACATTCCTGGAATTATGGAAGCCCACATGTATGTGCTTATGGCTGATGTAGAAGCTTTGTACAAGCAGGAAATAAAAGCTCATGCAGACTGTCCATGAAATTTGAAGGACTGATTTCACAAACCAAATAGTGTTGAAATTCCCTGAACAGATAACACTTGATGGATTAAGGCATCTAATATCTTCTTATTGATGACTGACTGACTACTAAGCAAGGCTGATACAAGGGTAGAAAGCCAGACCTAAAATTAAGTGTACCAGAAGCTAAGTGATCACACACAGCAGGGAATAAAGAATATCCACAATTAGGGCAATGAAGTTACCTATAGAAATAAGCAGAAATAAGGAACAAGAATCAGAGACAACAAAAAACCCTGTTGGCAGGTGGTGGAGGTGGTGTTAGAATATGACTCTAAAATGTTCACCTTTTAATAAAATCTTTGGGGAATTACAAAGAAACAGGAAGTTATGGCCTCTAGAAATCCACTAAAGGAAGACAGGCAAGTGGCCAACAAATTGGGGAAAAAAATCTCTGGACAGTATACAAAAACCACTCCCCAAACTGAAAGGGAACTAAGAAAAAAGGTTGACTCCTAGTCCAGCTAAACAAGTTAGATGAGTTTATCAGAGGTTACTCTCTAGAGCACTTGTTCCCAAGTGGCATAGGAATTTCTTCCAGAGAAGCTTCCAGTATACAAAATCCACACCTGCCCACCTGGTAATTCTGTCTTAAATATCTTTGCAATGACTAATGCAGAGTTTTTACATTATATCTTTGCTTGCTGGCAGTGAGACATATGGTCCATGCTGTACTTTCATCATACCCTGTCATGCAACCCACGTTATGTTAACAATATTACAATTTTCCACTGGGCAGAGATTTTTGCTATTACAATTAGCTTAAAGGCACTATAAGAAAGCAAAGAGGCTCAAAAGCACTAGAGCCTCTTTGGGACAAGGAAGTGCTGAGGCACTGAAGAAAAAGCTGGCCACTTTTCCAGGGCCCAGTAGTTACCTGGTTAATCCTATGCTATCTTGATATAGATTAAGCACTACCTGCTGAATCTTTTTGTAACAATCTTGTTGAGCACTCCAGGAAGAATGTTTCTGTTATATGGTAGGGAACTTGCATTTTTTTTTTCCCTCAGAGGCATATTAAACAATTGTCAACATTACTAACAGAGAAGGCAATACAAATAAAAACAAGAATGAGATAACACCTCACACCTGTTAGAATGGCTGTTCTCCAAAAGAAAAAAGATAATGAGCGTTGGTGAGGTTGTGGAGAGAAGGGAACACTTGCACTTGTTGTCATTGGGAATGAAATTAGTACAGTCATGATGGAAAACAGTATAAAGTCTCCTTAAAATACTAAAAATAGAACTGCCATGACTCAGTCTCATTATTGAGTATACACACAAAGGATCTGAAATCAATGTGCTTAAAAGACTTTTGGACTCCCAGGTTTACCTCAACACTATTCACAGCAGCCCAAATATGCAATCTAAATATCTATCAGTGGATGAAGGGATAAAGAAAATGTGCTTTATATATACAACAGAACATTATTTAACAATAAAAAAGAATGAAATCCTCTCATTTGTGACAACATGGACAGACCTGGAGAATATTGTTGTAAGTGAAATAAGGCAAGAATAGAAAGACAAATCCTGCTCGTCTCACGGATGTGTGGAATCTGTGAAAGCTTGTTTCATGGAAGGACAGAGAAGAACAGTGATTACCAGAGGCTCGAGCAGTTAGGGAAAAACGAGGATGGGGAGATGAGGGCCAAATGGTATACAATCACAGGCAGGTAGGAGGAGCTGAAAGAAATATCCATCTCTCACACAACAGGCAAATGCACAGATATAGAAACTAGACAGATGTTTGCCTGGTGGCAGGGGTTGAAAGAGGAGAGAAATAAAGAATGATTACTAATGGTTGTATATTTCTCTATTGGATGTTGAGAATGTTCTGCAGCTGATTGTAATGTTGGTTGTACAGCTCAGTGAACGTACTACAAACAATTAGATTTTGCATCTTAAATAATGCACGATATATGTATTTTATCTCAACAAAGCTGTTAAAAGTTTAAATTTAGAGATTATTAAATAAATTTACTATTTGTACATTGTGGAAATTATCTCTTTGTTTAGTTGAATGAGTTAAGGTAGTTGTGCAAATATTAATTCCTCATTATGAAATAGGTTCATAATAGGTCAGAGGTTCTTGTCTAAAATTGCATGAAATTTGGTAATATAATTATACTGGTAATTAATTTATAAGGACATATATTGAATAAATGACTATTAATTATATTCTTAAAATATTATTTAATTGCTTAAATATCTTCACAGGAAAACATGAGGAAAGCACATGACAAGGCCATTCAAAAGTAGCTACTCCTAAAAAATGGCTAGCACAGTTCAGTGTTTAAGAGCTTGAACTCTGGCTCAAGACTGCCTACCTACAATTTGCCCTCGTGAACGTGGGAAATTTATTTCCTCTTCTCCTCAGTTATATCATTATAAAACAAAGATTAACAATATGAAAAATATTAGTACTCAAGTTGTTGAAAAGATTAAATTATGTGTGTTTATTCCAATGTGTGTGAAATGCAAAGGTGGTTGATACATAGCAATTGCTGCAGAGGTGTTAACTATTAATATCTTACTTAAAATATCTACATGAAAATTACATTAATTAAATCTCAGTAGGAACCTGAGTGACATTAATATATTAAAAATTCCAGGTTCTCATCTAGATTCAAAATTCTGAAATGCAGAATATTCCTTATATGATCTTAGATGTTATAATTAGTGCAAACCATGCTTCTACCACATGAGTTCCTCTCTGTATCTCCTGACTACTGTTTTTTGTGCCTGCATTTTAGTGACTCCTGAAGACTAATAATAACTTGCTATTCTGTTGATTTGATGTATTCTACCTCTATCAAAGACAAGATGATACAAAATAGTTATACACAGAATAATATATTAACGTATGTGTATGTGCATATCCACCAGGTTAGATGTTAGTGTGCCAGGGCTTATTTTAAAGTATGGATAGTGATATTTTAAATTATTACTGTTATGATTTACAATACTTCAAAATTCACTCCGTAAGCCACATTTCTAGGTATGTTTAGTAAGTATAGGTTATATGAGATATTTTAGTCTTTAATAATGACAAATAAATGTTTGAGTTCAACTTTTATATTGTTTGTCAAATTTTAAATATGAAAGAGTAGTAGATCACCTTGAGTTCACTTAGAACATATCTCATCACATTTTCATAAGTTAGAAAAGCATCGTTTTGATCACAGCATTCTTGAACCAGTATTTATTACCACATGCAAGGGATAACTGCAATTGTTTGAAGATTAATGAAGAGGATAGCAAAAACTGTCCTAGTGCAATCTTTCTTTCATAGATACTCTCTGTTTTTCTATGAGATTAAGATTTCATAAATGTCAATCTGATATGCTTTCTTATCACTTTCATAAAATACAAGGTATTTCTTAATGAGTCCTTGCATATGAAACAAATACCGTCTCTCCTCCCTCCCCCGATGCAGACACAGACGCACGTTGTGTGATTGAATCGTATGTGAACTCTTTGGTCCAACAGCACTAAACTCTTTCTATTTTATTTCTATATCCATGCATTTGCACATCCTGTTAACCCTGGAATGCCTTTTCCTCAATTTTACTTCATTATGACTTCTCAGCACACATCTTTGAGATTTTGTTGTAATTTCCATATAAAATATGTGGCATGTTGAACATCTGTGCAGTATTTCCACTTATTAAATAATGAATACCCAGATCTGCAATTTTCAGCAGATCATTTCGATGACAGTCATATGTAGTAAGTAGGAAAAGCATTTCAAAATAAGATAGAAAAAAAATATTGAAATGCTTCTTTTAACCCGTTAGAGTATATGATCTTAAGCAAATTCTTTATATTTTCTATATACCTATATTCTCATTAGTAAATACTAAAATATAGAAGAGAAAATTATCAAGAATTAAAATAATATTGTCTTTGAATTCAAATATGCATTTGTAATTTTAAATTATATTAATTAAAATATTATAGCTCTATTTATTTCCCACACTACTTTGAATATTTGCAGATTTAAGGAATACATTTTCTAGATAAGCAAAGACATAAATGGTTTAATAATAGAACAAGTGATTGAATTGGGAGCACAAATTATTTTAATAATTTACAATTTTAGCCAACAGATACAGTTCTAAGTGAACCTGATAATATAACGGCTATTAGTTGTAATTTGATTCTACTGATAAAAATATCTTTACTTGCTTTTATCTTCTGAAGGAAATGCTATTAATTTACTTATTTGCTTCCTTATATTAAAGTGAACTAATATGCCACATTACTAAAAATCTAATTTGTTCCTTACCACATTTGTGATCACTTACTCTATACCCTGTAAAATAATCAATTACACTAAACTGTAACTCTGTGGTTCTTGAACCCTACTGCTGTCTCACGCATTTAAGAAATCAAAACTATTTTTTATGAATATGTTAAATCAAATAAACTTCAAGGTGAAATTTTTGGAAGAGTGGTCACTTTCTCAACCACCAGCACACACACATGAACCATTCTAAATACTTTAAGGCATATAGTGGATTCATTTGTAATTAATTCTTGCACAGCATTAGTAGTGGTTGTGGATTCTGATTAAAAGAAACACAAATAATGAGTACTTTGTGATAATTGATTACAAAGTCATTCAGTTAAATGTGGCCCGCATACTGTTCATTCACAGTATATACAAAAGTTCAAAGAAAGGTAATTAAAGTCAAGACCATAATTTTATATTTGGCACCAATCCTTTAACTCTTTTAATACAAACTTAAATCTCTCTTTGAAAAGGTTCTGTATTTTAAAAATTCGCTTTGTACAATCTAACAAGTAGAAAGAACATTTCTTTAAAAATTGCCACAGTATTTGTCCTTATTCCTGCTGGTCATAAACAATGATAAGAGAAATAGTCCATTATCTATCTATCTATCTATCTATCTATCTATCTATCTATCTATACATACATATATATATATATTTTTTTTTTTTTTTGAGGGAGAGTCTTAGGCTGTCGCCCTGGATAGAGTGCTGTGGTGTCACAGCTCACGGTAACCTTGAAGTCCCGGGCTTAAGTGATTCTCTTGTCTCAGCCTCCCAAATAGCTGGGACTACAGGCGCCCTCCACAAAGCCCGGCTATTTTTTTGTTGAAGTTGTCATTGTTCTTCAGCTGGCTCAGGCCAGGTTTAAACCCGCCAGCCTCGGTGTATGTGGCCGGCACCCTGCTGAATGAGCTGCGGGCACCACCCCATAATCTGTATTTATACCCTAGTAGATACTTGATTGTAATATGTAGTGGATACCTCACTATAATATCCACATATTACTGTCAAATTGCAATCTTGTGAGACCTCAAGGATGCTAATTATTTATTTTTGTTATTTTTGTATAACAGAAGCTATAATTTTGTATGCAGTTGAATAGCTAAGAAATAACAAGACTCTAACCAAGCTATATAATTATGACTCACACACACAAAAATTTTACAAATGAAAAGGTACTAATAATATCTTTTGAGCATAGTCTCAAACTTTAAAATGTTTTTTAAATTCTTAGGGCCACTTATTTGTTATGGAGAGTCACAACTAAGCCTTTAGCTAGCTAATATTGCACAAGTGATACTCACAGAATTGTATAAGATGTAAAGTGGCATTTCCCAAGGGTGTACTAAAAGTGTTACATTTATGTCAAATGACTTTAATTATGTAATCATGTGTTCTGTATCTTAAAGAATCACTAAATGTATTTTAGTTGTTTTATTAGCTCTAAGGTAATTAATTTTCCATGGGCATCCTCTATGATAATCTCTCTACATCATAAAGCAGTATGAATGTACATTAGTGACAGCCATTGTCCAGAATGGAAGAAAAATTAATTTATTCAGTGAGGAACTTATTGTTCCAAGTCTTCTTTGCCTAATTTTTAACGTCTTCCTTTAAATTTTGTACAGCAAAGATCCATTTCTAGACAGAAATATTATTTGAGATGATGGTCTCTTTGAATGTTTTCTTAAATTACCACTGCTTATTTTATTTAATCCATAACAAATAGCCATAAATTTTCTTGCTTGCCATTTGACCACAATCATTACGTTTTGTTAAAAGTCTCTTACATTTGTCCACTCAAGCAGCTAAGATGCCAGCCACATACACTAGAGCTGGCAAGTTCGAATCCAGCCTGGGCCTGCCAAACAACCAAAAAATTGCCTGGCGTTTGGTGGGTGCCTGTAGTCCCAGCTACTTGGGAGGCTGAGGCTAGAGAATCACTTAAGCCTAAGAGTTGGAGGTTACTGTAAACTGTGACGCCATGTCACTGTTCCCAGGGTGACAGCATGAGACTATGTCTCCCTGTCTCC
>CAUYRH010066027.1:0-66860 GCA_963574655.1 Perodicticus potto | reverse complement strand
AGGAGGAGACGGGGAAAGACCGGGAGAGGAACGGAGAGAGCATCTCTCTCCCCACTTGAAATCTCTCCTTCTACCAGGAGCTTTGGTGTTTTCTGTATTCTTTTCTGTAAATCAATTCTGTCTTACCACGGAGGGGTGGGGGAGGGGGAATAATGTAATGAAGAATAATAAAATACATATATTTAATAATTAAAAAAAAAAAGACAGTCAAGAGGAAACAAATGGCAGGGCCCCTGTGATGGCATCTGCTCCAGACTGTATCAGGAAGCAGATCTATTCCTGCTTGCCATGTATCCACAGACCCTTGCCTGGTTTCTGGTGTTCACTAAGTGTTTGTGGATTCACAGCTGGGCAGAGGCACACCCTAGAGTTGTTTATACCTGGGTTCTGGCCTTCTCTACCCCACTCCAAAGGCACCTAGAAACAACCAGGATGAGAAAACTCCCAGGCCCCAAATGTGCTCAATGTCAGCCTTCTCTGGCTGCCCGTGGGAGGAAAGCCACCAGCCTACATCTCTGACTAGTCTACCCACTCAGAGCCTGGCTCCTGGGAGGGAAATTCTGGGCCACCCACCCTGGACCTCTGCCTCCCCTGTCACTGCAGAAGTCAGACCTCATTGTAGGAGTCACACCACCCTGGCTGCCTAGAAGACAGGAAGAGTGAGTACTTCCCGTGGAAATAATAGAATGATAGCTGTGAGCCCCAGTTTTATAAAAGCTCTGGCGTGGCCTATAAAGGCTTCCTTCTGGGACATCAAAATCCTTGCCCCACCCAGACCCTTCCAAAGCCTCCAGTTCACATCCTGGGGATTTCTTGTTGTGGTTAAACCTGTGCCTACATGCTGGGGGGGTTGGCTCCTGGAGAGCAGGGCAAACACTCTCTGAAAGGAAAGGTAGGTGGAGAAGCAACAAAGAGCATTTCTAATGAAGTGTATTATGATGATTCTAAAGTGATATCTGCTAGCTGTAGAAAAAGAGGAGAGTAGTGCCAAGAAAAAATTAAAATCACCATAATCCCATCTCTAAGAGATAGCTGTTGTCGACAGTTGGCTACATCTCTTAAAGTCTTTCATCTATATGTGCGTTTGTTTCTTTACATTGTTTTAATGAGACCCATTCATGGAATACTATTATATTTAGAAATCTGTGACCATGTGGAAAGAAAAAGAGATGCCAGATCCTGTTTTTGCAGCATCGCTAAACCCCTCCTCACCCCCATTTTTTGGCAATGCTAGGAGGGATAAGGGGAGCTCCAGAATTATGGTTGGCACTGATGTTAAATTATGATGGATACTGAAGTTCTCACCACCCTGACAAATGGGGGTTAGAGTGAAATTTAACTTGATTTAGAAAAATGAAGAAATATGACATTTCTTATATCCATGGTATGGAGTAAAATTCCTGCCAGCTGATGGATGGATGCTTGGCTAGTGGGCAAAAGAGAGAGAGAATCAGAGAAGGGGAACAGAAAGGGAAAGGAAGGTCTGAGAACAAGAGAGACACATATATGCTTGGATGTGCATAGAAGATTCTAAAGTGAGATTTAGAAATTGTGGACAGTGGTTTCATCCTGGAGAGAGGATAAAGGTGGGCATTTAATAGCTATTTCAAATAGCTCTGCTCTGTTCTGAACATTTTGCAATGAATAAACAGTATTTTCATAATTCTTAAAACATTTAAAGTGATTTGGGAAACTATTATGAACATGTAATGTTACATGGCAAAAGGGAATTAAGATCCCAGATGGAGTTAAGTTTGCTAATCAGCTCACCTTAAAATAGGGAGAATATACTGGGTTATCTGGGTGGGCCCTTGGTCATCACCAAGGTTCTTAAAAGCAAAAGAGAAAGGCAGAAGAAGAGAATCCAAGAGATGCGATGGTGGAAGAAGAGCCACACAGATGCAACTCTGAAGATGGAGGAAGGGGCCATGAGCCAAAAACAATGAGTGGCCTCTAAGAACTAGAAAAGGCAAGGAAATGGGTTTACTCTGGAGCTTCCAGAAAGGACTGCAGTCCCATGTCACCTTCATTTTAACTCAGTAAGACCAATACAAGACTCTCCTCCCTCTAGCCACAGCTGGAGACCCACACTGTGGATAGTTTGAGCTGCTGACCAGTGGGCCAGTCCTCTGAGACCAGAAGCCCCTGCCCCAGCTGCCCACTCCAGTCCTGGCATAGTTGGCAAGACTTCCTCACCCACTGCTTGGAGTTGCTGTTACTCCAGCCATAAAGCTAAAAGGAATGAATGGAGGGAATTATTAAAGCTTGCAAGAGAAATTTTTAACCCAATTAGTATTCTATCAGTAACTGCGTCTCTCATGCCAAGGAACTGATTATTATATAGCAGATCAAGGCACAAGGCACATGTGGCCATGTTAGATTTGGTCAATTAACAAGAGTGAGGAAAACTGTAAATTGCCAGTAGTTTATTGATGGTACATTTGGTGTTGTAATGCTCTGTGCCCTTCTTCCTTGGTTCGAGAGCATACCTGGCTTTCTTTTGTGATCAAAGCCCATGGTTGCTTGAAAAATGCTGCCAATTTGATAGTGAAGGTAGTGCAAAGATATCCCTGCCTGGGTGGTGGTCCAGTTTTTCCTCAAAGATTAGAATGAAAAAAACAGTGTGGTGAATGAATATTTATTCCACTGGTGAGCCAACTCTTCAGTCTTTGAGCACCCAGAATGTCAAGACATCTTATATGGGCACCCACATCTGTGTAACCTTGCACACACACACACACATACACCTGTAGGTGCCCATAGTTAGATACACTCCCAGGTGCACACACTCATGCACATGTGACTCTGCCCTGCCATTTTTGTCTCACACATGCCAGGGGTGGGTTTTGTTCTGGTGGGCTTTTGCCTTTGAATGAATCATTCTCATTCAGAAACTACCCCAGCCCTGGGAAAATAATCTTCAGATTAGTTTGTCTGCCTGCCAAGAACACTGCACTATGCTCAATAAAAAAGTAACTCATTTCAGGAAATGCTGGAGGCCTTGGCATTTGGAAGCCCCAGGAAAACCACTGCTACAGTATTCTGAAGCTCTCACTGCTGATGCCTGCAGCTCCCAGGGAAGGGGGATGTGTGTGTCCTTCCCCTCACCCTCCCATGTGCCATCATCTTACTTAACCTCTCTGTGCCTCAGTTTTCCCATGTGTAAGTTGGGAGTGATACTAGTACTCCTTTGGAGGTGGTTGTTAGGATGAGTTCAGATTATGCATGTAACTTAGTTAATGAAGCACCCAGAGACAGTAAGCACTCTACAAATGTTGAACACTGTTGGGCTGTTATCCTAGTTCCACAAGTTGAGGAACACACACAAACACACACACCTTCAAGAGATAGTACTCAAAATGTGGGCTAGGATTTTGAAGAAATTTTTCCCTTTGGTTTTCAAAGTACTTTGATACCTGTGTTCTCCTTTTAGCTTCTTAAAAACTCATAGCGCAGGGCTGCACCTGTGGCTCAAGGAGTAAGGCACCAGCCCCATATGCTGGGGGTGGTGGGTTTGAGCTCGACCCCGGCCAAAACTGCAAAAAAAAAAAAATTCATAGGGTGGGAAAGCTGAAATTTTAATCCCATTTTTAAAAAAGGAGAAAATAAAGATGCATAATGTTCACAAGATATGTAAAGATTCATTGCTGTGTATTTGTAGACACACACACACACACTCTCTCATACCCAGAACCCAAATGCTCAGCAATTGAAGTGGGGAGCTGAAGGTGGGGTTTTATAACATGAGGTCATATGTGGGTGTTATGAAATCACAACTGCAAGTTTTTAATGACACAAGGAAATCCCTTTGCTAGAACACGTGAAGAAAGGAGAATTCAAAACTGGACACACAGGAAGAGCTCCACAACACAGCCAGGGACAGGAAATAGGGTGGAGATACTAACACTCATCCCCACAGGACATTGTACTTGCCTGATTTTTTTCCTTTATGCTGTTTGGTGTTTTCCAAAATTTTCATGATGGGACTGTATAATTTTTATAATAAGAGAAGTAAACTTTATGTTATAATAACTTGCCAAGCATATACAGCTGGCTGGTGGCAGAACCAGTGTCCAAGTTCACTGGCAATAAAAGGCATGTTGATGGTTCCTCCCTCCTCTTCACTGCCACATAAGCCTTTGGCACCAGCACCCCAGGGAAATGATGAATCAACCATCAAATACCAGTCATCGCCCCTTGAAGACCTCCTGCCGAGCTCCGTATCCAGACTTGTAACTGACCCCACTCTCTCAGCATTGCCGTGGGAGAGAGGACAGAGGGCATCCCGGCCTCCTTCACTGGGAAAGTTGAGTTCCCAGGTAACATTGCACCAGTAAGAAATGATGATGACCTTGGTTCAGTTGACTGAGCATCTACTGTGGGCCAGGCCCTTCCAATGTACTGTCTTACTTTATTCTCGTGTCTACCCCTTAATATAGGGATTAGCTTGCTTCATAGGAGAGGCAACTAAGGCTTGAGAAAAGGAGTTCACTCGACCCAGCTGGTCAATAGCAGAGTCAGGACATACAACCAGGCCTGTCTGACCCAGAGCCTGTGTCCTCCACCTGTGTGGCAGGCCGGGGGAGTCTGTTGTGCACAGGAACCAGCACCCATCCCAAACCCAGCTGATTCCTCTCAGATGCCTGCTCGGGCTGAGGCTTCAGTGGGCCCTCTGCCATTGGAAGGAAAACAAGAGATGACTCCATGACAGTGATTAATGTCTCCAAGACATGAAGGTCTAATGGACATCGCCTATGCTCAGGGCTGTGTTGAGAATGCCTAAGACCCAGAGAGGGGAAGGAAGACTACAGGTCTCACAACTTGCGAGGGAAAGTAGGGATCAGAGCTCCTGGGTCTGAGACAAGTGCTGTCTACATTGCCACTGACAGACTTATCGCAGAGTGTTGCCTTATCAGTCATCCATTCATTCGCCCAGCAAATCTTTCTGAGCACCTGCTGAGTCCCAGGCCATTGCTCTAGTGAGCAGCACCAGCAAGGTCCTTGGCCCTCATGGGATTCACTTTCCAGCAGAAAGAGACAGGTAACAAGTAAATAATAGTCAGGAAATACCATTTCAGGCTGTTATAAGTGCTGTGAAGAAAATAAAACAATTGCGTTTGTGATTAGCAGAATAAAGACCCCTAATGGGATTAAGTCCACATCCTAATCCTTCAAGTCTATGAATATGTAACATTACATGGCAAAGGAGAATTAAAGTTGCAGCTGACCTCGAGACAGGGAGAGTATCTTGGATTATGTGGACAGGTAGGCCCAGCGTTGACACAAGATTCTTAAGAGTGGAAGAGGGAAACAAGAGAGAGGGTTCGAGGGTGATGTGAGGAAAGAAGAATGGTTATGGAGACGCAATGTTGCTAGCTTTGAAGATGGAAGAAGGGGCCACAAGCCAAGGAATGCAGGTGGCATGCTTATAACTTTGACTCAATATATACAAATACAAAGTATGTTAAAAAAAAAAGTATATACCCCCTAATATGTGTATTCTGAAATTAAAAAATAAAAAAGAAGCTGGAAAAGGCAAGAAACGAATTCTCCCCTTAAGTCTCCAAAAAGGAATGCAGCCTTTCGATTTTAGCCCAGGGAGACATGCATTACATTTCTGACCTCCAGGATTGTGAGATAAACAACCATGTTGTTTTAAGCCACCTAGTTTGGGTTAATTTATTTCAGTAGCCTAAAATCCTACTATAACACTTCAAAGTTCTTCTCAGAGAGGCCTTCCCTAACTACACTGCTGAAGAATGTTCTCCTGTTATTCACTTTCACAGGTTCTTTTATACGACTTATCAATTTTAAATTATTTGCTAGTAAAAGAGTTCAGGACATCCAATAGTATGCCACTTTGGACTTTGAACTGAGGACCCTTGGGGAATGGCAAGTGCAGGGGGAGGCTTTCTGAGCTCCTCTTATTTGCGTAAAGACGGGGGGATACAGTCCCCTCTCCAGGGGTCTTAAAAGCCAGGGAGGGACTGGCTGGCATCACAGGAGGCTGAAGGGTCACACTACACCTGGACAGACTTATCTCAGGGAGTCACCTGCTCTTCTGAGGGCCCACTTGTCTTTCCCAGAAATCGTTTACTCTCCCCTAAGTTGCTGGCAACCCTGTTCCTCTTTCCTGTGAAGAGAGCATAGAAACTTCTAGATCTCACTGGGTTTTGGTATTCTCCTTGCTTTCCAGGCTTCCCTGTGCACATAATAAGTGTGTACACCTTTTATCCTGTTAATCTGCCTGCTGTCAGTTTAATTCCAGGGTCACAAGGAACCTTGAAGGGTAGAGGAAAGCCATTTCTACTCACCTGCACTTGTTTACTTGTTGACTTGCCCCTCCCCAAGGAGGTGCCATTGGGGGTCAGTTCTGAAAGAGAACAGGCACTGTCCAGGCACTAGAGGGGAGGCCGAGACTCGAGGGACAGAGGACAAGGCCAGGCCTAAAACCAGTCAGGACATAGGAAATTATTGCCTGCTCTGGGTTGTACCCCCAGGGACCTATGTGCCTACTTGGGACAGGCAGCCAGAACAGCAGGACTGGGGCCACGCAGGCACTTTGCCCATAGGGACCGCTCCCTATTCTTTATTTCCTGACCAGCTGTTGGCCCCATGTCCCTGCATAGTCATTCCAAGGGGGCCACATATTTTTTCTGGAAACAGCAGGGTCAGCAAACAGGGTGGGGGGGTAATCCCCCAGGAGCCTGTGCTGAGGACCAAGATGCCTCCTGGGCAAGAACTTATCCTAAGAGAAATGCCTCAGAATGAGGACCATGACTCATGACAAAGCCTGGGGTCACTGGATGGGGTGGGGAGAGTGCAGAGCCCCTCCCAGTGCACCTTGTGTCCTAGGGAGAGAGAGGGCAACAACACTAAAAGGCAGCTATCCGTCCCTCTTTTCTTCCCTCATTCCCTCTCTCCCTTTCTCTCTCCAGCTTTAGGCTCTGATCCAATATGTCTCAATCCAAATCCATACCCCTTTCCCCAAACCACTTCCTCACCCTCTTCTGTGCTGTTGATGACAGGGTTCCCCTTTCCCACCATCCAGGCTCGATCTTTTGCAGTTGCCTTTGCCTCCTCCTTCCTCCTTTGCCCCCCAAAGCTTGGCTTTGATTCTTTCTCAGACCCACCTCCTAACCCAATAAAATCCTCCAGGGGCCCTCAGCCCATTCCAGAGCCCCAGTACAGGTGACCTGCACCTTCACCAAGGCCTCTACCAGCTCCACCCTGTCACCAGTGCCTGGGGAAAAGGTTATCAGCATGGGGTCAGGTTTTTGCAGGAAGTTTTTGAGTTGATTTGTAAGGTAAATTGTGATGTTTTATTCCTGATGAAGTTGCTTGGATCCTGGGCCAAACCCCCGTTGCCAAGGCCAGGATAGCTCTGGAGGCTAGAGAATAGGAACAGCCCTTCTCACTGTGCGCAAGTCAGGCTCCAGGCCACTCCTCAGACAGGTGAGACTTTAGACTAATTTCCTCCCTAGTGAGCACTTGGGTTAAACTTCCTCCTTCCTAGTGAGATTGTTTCACAGGGCAGGGAGAGTCTATGGCAAACTTCCTTGAAGGAGGGCAGCACCTGGGCTGAGCGGGAAGCAACTGGCCCACTCGCAGGCCCAGGAGCCATCCCATCTCTCGCTCTAGGCCCTCTGCATCTAGAGAAGGGCTGCCTAGGAGGCCCTTCCCCCCAAGAACCTGAAGGCCAGACATTTAGCAGGGACTCAAGACACCTGCTGGATCATCTCGCCTTCTCCACCGAAGCAGGAAAGAGGGAGCATTGAGCCTTCAGGTACGTCTCCTCCAGAATGGAAAGGGCTATTCCACTGGGTCCACATTACTGAAAGAAAGGGAAATGAAGGTGAGAAGGGTGGAAACTAAGAACTCAAAGAACCTAAAAGGGAAGGATGAGAGGAAAGGAGGAAGGGAACCATATAATCAAAGAGATTTCTGAGATAGAGAAATCTCTTTTCTCTCTGAGAAAAGCAAGTGTATTTTATCTGAGGGGCCAAGCCTCATCAATTAATACTGGACTATGATAAGGATTCTGAGGCTGAGTTCAGGCTCAGTGCAAAAGCATGCCAGCCCCCCATAATGGCTCTCCCCTGCCCACCTGAAGTCATGCCAGGCCTGCTAATACTGGATTTCCCCCACCCAGCCTGGAGTTCCACAGGGACGGATTGATTAGTTATGCCTACCTTGGGCACGATAAAGAGATATCAGGCACTTGAGCCAGAAATTTGATAACCCACAATGCAGGCTTTTATCCTTAGCCACAGGGACCCCTTGACATTTTATTCATTCATTTCATTCACCCATCTATTCATTCTATTCAAGACAAATTCTGAGAATCACAAATATTTGAAGAATGAACAAAGAAAGGAACATTGATCCTTGCCCCCCTTGAGTAACAATAGCTGTCACTTAGAAATCATTATTTCTCTGAAAATAATGATGTATAAAGTTATGGCATAGGTACATGGCCGTGAGAGATTTTTCTAGCTGTGTAATGTCAGATTAGTCCCTTCTTTTTACTACTCAATTTTCTCATGTGTAAAATGGAAATGATAGGCTGAATATCCCCTGTCAATCCCTGTAGTCCTTACTACCTATGCATCTATGATAATAATCACTAAGACATGTAAAATAACACCTAATATGTGTTAGGTAACAGCATTCACTCTTCATATCACTTCTAGAAGGAAGGTACAATTATTATTCCCAATTTGCAGATGGGGAACCAAGGCACTGAGAAATTTAATAACTGCCCAGGCAGCCTGGCTACAAACTTTGAGTGCCTGACAACTGTGCTCTGCTGACTGTATGATGCAGTTCATTCTAAGTTGCCAGCTAGAAGCCAGCAATCTGGATGCAGAGGTATGCTTCCAGATGATTCATCCAGTGAACATCAATCAAGTAATGCCTGCTTATCAGGTAAACTATATACATCAGTAATGGACTATCACATGTGGTTCTAGTCAGACAGTAAAAACAACTTGCACAAGTAGTCATTTTCAAAACTAAGTCATTTTGACTTATGCCATGGAACTATCCCAGAAGTCAGGGGACTTCAAGGAGATTAAATTTGCTAAGGACGGGCTGGGGAGGGAAGCATTAGGCCAATAGAGAATCTCAAAAAAGGGAGATTGAGAGGAGGGGAGAAAAGGTGGAGAGGAAGAGGGGGCAGCTCAGGCACAAAACGGTAAGAGGTGGAGCTAGACATGAGTTCATCCAGATGGTCATGCCCAAGATGGCGTGCAACATGGAAAGTTGTTCAGCTCTGCTCAGTGGTTGCCCCAGAAAGTCTGTCCATTTCTCTGTCTGCTCCTGTGCATCTGAGGGTTTAGGGGTTTCAGTCAATGGTCATCATTTACACAGTCCTTTCTGAGTTCAACTCTGCACTTTTTCCACATGCACAGTTGCTCACCCAGCAATTTCATCAAATAGGAATTTTGTAGCCTACAGAGCCAAGGGGTCTAACCTCCTCATTTGCACTTTACTGGGGTAAGGGATACTTGAAGTCATGGTTTGCCAACATTTCCTTGAGCTGGGACTACTGCTCTTTGGATGAAATCATCCCATCTGGTATTAGCAGGCCTGGCATGACTTCAGGTGGGCAGGGGATAGCCAGTATGGGGTTCCACAGGGGCAGATGCTTCCTATGGTTGGTACCACACTCGTGCCAGACCTGAACCACATGGCCACCCCTGGAGCCAGAGAGGAAGGTCAACCCTACCACCTGCATAGAGAAGAGAGGGGATAGCTCCCAAAGGAAAATCAGGGTGGTCACTAGAAGAAGAGGAACAGAGGTCCACTACAACCTGACTCCAACTGCCCCTGCTTTCTTTTACTGCAGTAACTAAAGTAACAGACGGCAATATCACCTAGGTCCTTCCTATATGACCCTGGGCAAGTCACTTACTTTCTCTAAATCTCAGTTTCCTCTCCGATAAGAAGCAGTTCATAAACAGAATCTGCCAACAAGATTATTGGAAACACTAAATGAAAAGACAAGGGGCTCAATGTTGGCAGAATACTAATAATACTTACTAAAATCATTATTGTGATTATTATAAAGATTATATTTTCTTCAGTGAGATCTCTGGATCCATGGCTTTCTACGTAAGACTGATCTCCTAATACCTTCCAAGACTCTGGTGACCTCATCTCAGAGGCTGCAGCTGCCATCTTGGTTATTCAAAGAGGCCGAGACCCCTCGGCCGCTGGCAGATAGGAATGGAATTGCCCACTGGGTCTGAAGTGAATTTCTTCATGCTTAACTTGCCAAAGTGATTCAACAGGCCAGCAGTAGCCTGTCCTGGCCAGGGGAGGAACCCAGATGCTCCAGGCAGCCTCACCCTGATCCAATTAGTCCTCTCTGGTGGCTCCCAGCCAGGCTTGCTGCAAAGTTCTGGTGACACAAACTAGCCCCTAGGGATAATGGGCCTGAAGATGTCCAGCATCCTGAGATTGTCCCATTCCCTCAGACACTGGAGGAAGGGAAAGCCTGGGTGTTTGGCTCCCTCCCTTCTCCAGCTAATCTGTCAGGACCTGGAGGAACCCATTTCCCTCTCAGGAAATACCCTGTTCTCTCAGCCTAGAGGGATCCCAGCTTCCTTGGGAGGGGTCAGAAGGTACAAGGGACATCCTCAAGACAGAAGGTAAGGGGACTGCTTGAGTAACAAAGCTGTCAGTTAGAGAGCACTTCTTCCACCCAGGTGCATTCGTGAATTTAATCTTCACTAACTTAGAGATTATGATGGCCCTGTGTGAGGAAACCAAGGCCGAGAGAGAACTGGGTCCACAGTTCCATAGCATAACCCAGAGAGTGCACCAACACCCCCAATTTCAACTACTGGGTCATACAGACTCCCAATCCCAGGCCAGAGGAGCCTCTGCAAGTTGAAGGGTGTGACTATAACTGGAGCTACTATAGACTGAGGGCCTCCTGAGTGCCCAGCACTAAGCAAGGCACCTCCAGGTGACAATCTCAGTTAGGAGAGCTGGGAGGAAAGTCCCCCTGAACACCCTGGTGCAGACAGGGGACAGGCAGCCTCCCCCCTGCTCACGGGTCCACCAGAGAGAGCACTGGCTGGCAAGTGGGAAAAGAATCTTAGAAACTCTCTTACTCCATGGAAGCCTTCTTTCTCCATCACCTTGGCTGAGACAAACCCAGGCAGGCTGCAGATCAGGACAGGGAGCACCTGGGACTTGGGTACACCTTGAGCTGAAAGAGGCTATATCTAGAGCAGAGGCTGGCAAACTGTAGCCTACAGGTCCAATGCAGCCCATCACATGTTTTTCTCAAGTTTTACCAGAACACAGCCACATTCATTCCTTTATTGTCTATGGCTACTTTCTCATGATGAGGGCAGAGTTGAGTAGTTGTAACAGAACATACAGCCTGCAGATCTCAAAATATATACTATCTGGTCCTTTACAGAAAATGGCTAACCAGTGCTCAAGAATAGATCAAAGTGCGGGCAGTGCCTGTGGCTCATCAAGTAGTACGCTGGCCCTATATACCGAAGGTGGCGGGTTCAAACCCAGCCTCCGCCGAGAAATAGCCGGGCGTTGTGGCGGGCGCCTGTAGTCCCAGCTACTCGGGAGGCTGAGGCAAGAGAATCGCCTAAACCCAGGAGTTGGAGATTGCTGTGAGCTGTGTGATGCCACAGCACTCCACCAAGGGCGATAAAGTGAGACTCTGTATCTACAAAAAAAAAAAAGAATAGATCAAAGTGGTTAAGAATGTGGACCCTGGTACACGTTGCCTGGGTTTATATAATGTTTCGTGGATCCTTTGTATCTCTATTACCAGCTGTGTGACCTCACCCCTCTGTGCCTCAGTTTCCCCTACTTCCTTCTTGAGCTGTTGTGAGATTAAATTAGTTAAAATAAGGGAGAATCTTGGAGCAGTGTCTGGCATGTGGCCTTTGTTGTCTCATTCTAGGAAGCACCTCAGGAACTTGGAGAGCAAAAACCCTCAGAATCCTGTGCTTTTTCATACATTTCCCGCTTCTTGGTCTGACTAGTCCAATACTTCTACCATTGGCCAGAGCTGGAGAAAACCACTAAAATCGATCAACACAATTATAACAGGGCATAATGGAAATAATGGGCTTATTAAAAAAAAACAAAAACAAAAACAAAATAAATGTCACTGGAACAAATTTTCCGAGCCACCAACCTTATTGTTCATGAATTTATTTGCTGTTTACCTCCATTGGGATTGGTGACATGATCAATAATTGCCTATAAATGCTGGGGGGGTGGGTGTTCCAGAAAGACCATTTAGAGAATGAACGGTGGCCTATGTTACTTTGATTACTTCCCAGAAGCCTGGGCCAGATGGTGAACGTTCAAGACGGCTTTGGGGGATGATTGGAAACTCAAGGCAGGGAGTAACTGGGTCAAGACAGAGTTTAACACCCCCTTGCTCCAGGTGGGACCCTCGGCAGTACCTGGACTCATTTGAGCTTGTATGCGTGTGTGCACATACATGCGCCTGTGTGTTTGTCAATATATTGGTCACTTCCAGTCTCTGGGTGTCTGTTTCTTTTCAATTCTGTTTATATCCCACCACTTCAGTCTTGTCTCTTTCTGAGTTTTTCTCCTTCAGACCCTCTCACCTCCTCTGTGGAGTTTCCATCTCCCACACTTGTGCATGGAGAATTCATCCCTTGCTGTGAACCCTGCGCACAGAGGGGCACTGGCAGAAATGAGTGGAACAGAAAGGAGTAAGAACAAATATTGTCCCTGGCCTTTGGTGACAAAGCTTGGTCTACATGAATTCCACGGATGTTGAAGAAAATGGCCAGAGCTTGAATTTCCAGAAGAGGCTGGTTAGATTCTAAAGTCTAAGCATGTCCTGTGGGCAGAGTTCCACTTTGGGAAAAATCATTGTGCATGGTGGGAAAAGCGAAAAACCGTTTAGATTGAGGGAGCAGCTCCTAGTATTCTTGCTGCCAATTTCCTTTCCTGAACAGAAAGCCACTGACTTCCTTCAAACAACACTTCCTGCCAACCTATTATGTGCCTTGGTGCTAACACCAGGCCACTAATAAAGAAGGCCCTTGAGTGCTGCTGTGGGGAGGAGAAGCTGGCACCCAAATCAGGGCTGACCATGAGAACGACAAGGCGCCTTCATGGAGGGATGCTTGGAATTTCTAGGGAAGGGCCAGCAGCCAGTATTTAAGCAATTTATTTCTCCACCAGGGTGCTCTGCTCAACCCAACCCTCCCAGGCTGGAGAGAGAGTTTCCAGTTCTCTGTCCATCTTGGCCCTGCAGCAAGTTATGGATGAGATGAAAAGCACCTATGTACTCAGACCTTCAGGACACAGGAAGAAACGGATGTCCTCACTCCTGCAGGGACATTAAGAAATGTCGCAGACCACAGGCAGAGAGATGCTATGATGGCATTTTGTTTCCACGGAAAGGATAAACATCCCTATAGGAATCCTGCCGTGGAGGTGTACTAGCAGAGACGTGTGGGGCCTGTCAACAAGGACGAGGTTGCGGCAGGCACTGGCAAGGCCAGCAAACCCCTTCTAGACAGGCAGCCCCCTGCCCGACACCCCTCCCAGGACAGATAGCATCACCCTCATTTTACAAAGGAGGAAATCAAGGCCTAAAGTACTGCACTCCAAAACACTCAACTGGTTTGTCAGATCCCAAAATCCATCCGCTTTCCCAACAGCACAGTCTTCCTCTGCTGGATTCTATCAAGACCAAGACCATGTTTACTGCCCCAGCGGCTCAGCCCTGAGTGTTTACCTCTTCTGGCAGAACATGTCTGCAGTAGGAGGTGTGTAGCAGCTGAAAAAGGGACCTAGTAGCCCCAGACTTACAGACGGCTAGTTAGCATCTCCAGGAAATAAAGAATGTTCTTCTCCCTGGTTTCCACGGAACTATCCCAGGGAAGAGAGCTGATTGGCCTTACCGAGGTCATGTGCTCACTCCTGAACCAATCACAAGGAAATCCTAAATCTCTGATTGGCTGGTCACAAGGTGGGGTGCCCTGCCAACATGCCCTTATCCAGGACCTTAGGTAGGTGTTGAACCTTGGCTTGGAGGGTCAGGGAAGGCTTCTCAGAAGAAGGGATTTCACCACTGATCCCTGAAAGATGAGAAGTGTTCCAGTCCAAGAAGCAGGAGAACAGTGTGCAAAGGCCTGGGGATGACCCAGAGCGTGCCTTGCTCACAGCCATATCCCCCACCTCTGGGGCCCAGCCTGCCTTCCTGCAGATCCACAGAGAGCTTCAAGAATGAAATCTGCAATTGGCAATGTGGCCTTAGACAAGTTACTTGCCCTCTCTGAACTTCAGCTTCCTTCTTTATCTAATGATTTCATCATCCTAACCTTTTAGGACTATGCAAGAATCCAATTCTCTTAGTCTCTAAATAAATATTTGCCCAGCACCTACTCGACGCTCATCACCTAGGACTTCGGGAGATAAGGCATAGCATGGAAAGGAAAGGTGCACTTGGGGCTTATGTGCATGGCTGACCCACAGCCAGAAATCAGAAGGGGGTGGGAGGAGGGGAGGGGAGGACAGAGGATGAGAACCTAGGACAGTGGAGGTGGATAATGGGCTCTCCAGTCAGGGAGGAATGAGGCAGCTCCCAGCGATTCATGCCCTCCCCACCACTGTTGTCAGCTTCCCCACCTACCTATGTAAGCACCTGCTGTTCTGGGGCCCCACTGCACCTAGGCCAGCTCAGTATGTATCCAGGGCAATAGGACCTTTCTCCCTGTGCTTTCCCCAGGCAACTTTCCAACCTGAACAACAGGTTGTACCAATCTCCAACAGGAAGAAGGAGGAAGGAAAATGTTTCAGGTTTGGGTGACTGCAGAGGGAATACCTGCCCCACCCTGTCTACCTGTCGGAGGCGTCTTTACCCCTCCTTATCTTAGCAGGCCAGGCCTGGGCTCCAGCTCCAGATCACCCATGAGCTGCCAAGGTGAGCAGGTTTGACACCCGGAAGACCAAGGAGTCATGCAGGTGCTGGCTGGGTGGCCAGGGACTCAGCCAGGAAAGACAGCAGGTGGGAAGAGCCCTCCCAGCCCAGCCAGGACTGCTCTGCCCCTCCCCACACCCTACCCAGAAGCCAGGATCCCTGCTTGGCCTGGGAATGACAGCGAGAGGCTAGCCCCTGCACAAGGTGGTGTCCCCGCCCTCCGTCTCTGTCTCTATGTCTGCTTCTGTCATGTTCTTTCTGTGTCCCTCTCTCCATCATTCTCCCCATCCCCTGAACCCCTGCCCTAAAATGAATCAACCTGGATCAACTCCCTTTCTGGGCACACTCCCTCCAACAATATCCATGTCTACCCCCCTTCTGGTCCCAGCTCTGCTGGCTCCTCTATTACAGGGGACCCCACACAATGTCCTTCAAATCTCACGCAGGGGCCCAGGCTCCTGGACTGTAGGCCATACCCCACACACAGTCATGATAATAGTATACTTTTGTATCTGGTATGGGGGAAAGTGGGTAATTTGAATTTCAGGAAGTTAAAGTTTCCCAAAATGTCTGTGGGCAGAGCCAGAACAGCTCAGTTTTCTAACCCAGAAGGCCCTAACGGAGTGGGGCCGGGTGGAGGACTGTTATAATCCACAAAAGGAGAGGCGGTTATACAGTTGCTGTTGTTTAAATGCTAAGGAGTTATCCAGCTGAGTACCCCACGTGTACATATGGGGAGGTGAAGAGACTTGCCCACAGTCAAAAAGGGTGTCGGGGACAGTGCCAGGCGTGAGTCCAGTTCTCCTGCCACAGGTCTGAGCCCTCGGCGGTTGGGCTCTGGAGACTATGTCTGTTGAGATGGATTCTTAGGATAAAGAAGATTCTAGGGGTGGAGAGGGGGAGGAAGAGTGATGGGAGCAAGGTCACTGAAATCAGAGAAAGCCACCTGCTGCCCCCAGGTTGGCTGTGGGTCTGAGACAGTCTCCACAGACCTCCTGGCGGCTTTCAAAGCTGCCGAATCACTGGTAACTGCCCAGGACCTGGGGGTGACACAAAAAAGAGATGGGGAGAATGACCCTGCCCCTACCCAGGATTCAAAAAGGGAGGAAACTTTGGTTTCAGCCTGCCTCTGAGACAAAAAGTGCTGACAGACCTGTGGGGAGTGTCAGGGAGCACTCAGCAGCTAGAGATTTGCACCCAAATTCTGGCTCTCATCCTTGCAAACTGAATAACCCTGGCTCAACTATTCTGAGTCTGGCTTACTTGTCCCTCTAATGGGGCCTGTGAGGATTAAAGGAAATACATGTAGACAGTGTCTGGTGCAAACTCACCTGTAATATGTGAGTTTCCATTACTCTTTCTTTTGGTACATTGACAAAGATCACATAAGCTTCTGCTCCGTGGTGATTTCACTGATGTTGGCTAGCTAGCTCTACATTTGCAGGAAGGAAGGAAGGGGGGAAAGGAGGGAAAGAAGAATAGATGAGAGGACAGAGAGATGAACAAATGCATGGAAGGATGGATGGATGGACGGATGGACGGATGGATGGATTAAATCAAAGCCTGCAAAAAACAGTGTCTTACCAGGCTACACCTTCCTCTACTTTCTAATCTCTGCCCTTAAAAAATACATAGTAAATTAGATAAACAATTCCAGGGCCATGAATGAAGGAGAGGTGGAGCAGAGAGGAAGGAGGAAAATTACCCCCGATTCACATGGCAGGTAGTGAGAACCCACTGACAGGACTGTGAGCTTTTCAGTCCGAGGTTCCTATTTCTAACGTTCAGTCCTGTTCATTTTCAGACCTGACGCCAGTTTCCAATTTGATCTTCTCCTCTGGCCCCACGCTGCACTTCATCAGACAGGATGAGAATATCAGGTAGGCCTAGGTCCTGAGGATTCTCCACTTGGACCCTGAAATTGATTTTGACTCATCTTTCTGTCAGCAGTGTCTGCACATCCTGGGCTCAGAGGTGGGCTGACTATATCTGTTCTCAAATTGTCAGGCCAGAATTCCAGGGAGAATCTAATCCAGGAGGAGCTCAGAGGAGTGGCAGAGGTGCCTCCCTGTCACTAGACTGAAGGGCAGGAGTAACATTGGCACAGTGGCCCTACCTGGCTGGGATCATAGGGATTGGTCCCATTTTGGAAATACCTGCCCCTGGTTAGAAATTAGGGATAAAATATTTATCTCAAGGAGGGCTATTCTAGAATCCATAGGGCTGAGCCTGAGGAAGGCAAAGGCCTTCTGGTCCACACCCTTTGTAAAGGTAGGGAAACTGAGGTAGAAAATAGGAAAGGCACATGCCTCATTAATATTACCATACAGCTGTGAGGAGCTAGCAGCAAATGTTTGGGAGGCAGCCTGCTTCTCTGGGTTCAAACCCTACTTCTGTCAGTTACTAGTCAAGTGACCTTGCGGAAATGACAGCTTATCCAAGCCTCAGTTTCCTCATCTGTAAAATAGAGGTAATCGATAGTATCCCGCACATAGGGCTACTGGGAGGATGAATTGGCATCATGTATTTAAAAGTTGCTCACAGAGAACCCAGCACAAGATGAGCTGTAAAAGGAACTCTGGGTATCATGCTGTATCCTGGAACACAAGAGGACCCCACAGACCCATGCCCCACCTCACAGAACCCAGGGGTCCTTCTCCTTCACCCCAAGTAGCCAGAGACTAGCACAAGGCCACAGAGCTGAAGTCAGAGCTGGGGAGCAAGGGTGATGTCACCAGGGAAGTTGCCGACTCACATGGCAGGGGCGGTGGGGGTCGGGGAGAGAACCAGAACTTGGCCTGAGCTCTGAGGGTTGGAGTAGAACAGGAAGACCTGATGTGGAAGACAGAAGGGTGGGTAAAGTGGACAGGCTTCCTGGTCCTCGTAAGGAAAGGGAGTGCCAGGAGGCTCATCCCCATGAAGGGGGTTGTTCCCCAGTAACATAGGGGGATCAAGGAGCAACCTGGCTGTGAGGCAGGGGAGATCAGGAATAGTGGCTTGATTGAAACTGCATGATAAATCCAGTGTGTGGCCATTTGTGGTGGCTTTGGAGGGTTGATGGAAACTAGAGGACAGCCTCACCTCCAAGCCACCCTGGGCACTGCCTACTGTTTGTTTTTTTGTTTGTTTGTTTAGCAGGCCCAGGCCAGGTTTGAACCCACTAACCCTGGAGCATGTGGCCAGCACCCTAACCGCTGAACTATGGGCACCCAGCTGAGGCTGCCTACTGTTGATAACATCCCTCCCAGCAAGCTTGAGCTCAGTGGCAAGGGCGTTACCATGTCTGCTCTGTGACTGAGAGCCTCCAGCTCAGAGAGGCTGAGCTCCCGCTCAGGGTCACACAGCACCACTGGCTACACTAAGCACTGGCCACAGCTTTCCTACCTCTTGTTCCAGGACTCCCCTCCCAGAGCCTGCCTGCTCCTCTTCTGCTGCAGTTCTCAGGCCTCACCTTAGGGGGTATATAAAAGTGGAGAATCCCAAGCCTTGTTCCTAGAGACTTCTCTTGTGGGAGCCCAGGAAGGTGCATTAACTGTCTCTCCCAGGAGACCCACATGATTTCACCATTTGACCACTGCATGGACTCACAAGGGGCCTTACCAGGTTGTCCCACAGTCTGGTCCACAGTGTTGGTGTGTCTGTGTGATGTGGCCTCATTATGGGGATCTGGGAAGGACTCGCATGGTCTTGTAACATGGCCTCGTGGCTTGGCCTAACACTGTGAACTTCTGGTAGTATCTCCCCGCTCTGTAGGTGTGCTTCGTCTCCTGGTCCTCATCCTTGCCCTGGTCACCCTGTGGCTCTTCATTCACAGCCATATGAGCTTCAACATAAAAAACATCCGTCTGCCGCGCTGGCTGGGTGAGTGGGGCTCACTGTTGGGACAGGGTCTATAGACCAGGTCTGGGGACTGAAGACATATTCCTCAGTCCATCCCTAGGTGGACCGGGAGATAGACACGGCAAGGTGTGCACCTGCCTTTGGGTCCCCAGCCACTTGGGGGAAGGGAGAGACTTGAGGCTTGAGGACACCCCCAGGCTGTTAGGAAGGCTGGAGCCTATGAATAACAGAGAAGAGTTTCAAAGCCCTGGGCAATACATGTGCCTGCACCAAGGGCCACTTTGGACAGGTGACCCCAAGAAGGAAGGGAAGAAAGAAGGAAGGACAGAGGGAGGAAGAAGAGGAAGAAAGAAAACTGTCTGTGTTGAGTGCCTTCACCTGTTGCTCTCTTTCCCAGCTCCTTCTCAGCCTTCAGGTCCCTGCCCAAATGTCACCTTCTCAGCGGCCATCCCTGAACCCCCAGTTACAGCCACACCCCACCTAGGTGAACTTCTCTAGTGTCAGCCTGTTTCCTTCAGAACACCATCATCTGTCGTCATGTTTGCTTGTTTATTTGTTTTCCTGGTTATTGCCTATCTCTATCCACCAGAATGTGGCTTTCTGAAGGCAAAGATTTTATTTTGTGTATTTCTGTCTCTCTAGCACCTGGAACAAAGCATTTGCCTAGTGAACATTTGATGAATGAAAAAAAATGGATGAGGGGATGGGTTGGTGGGTGGATGGATGGATGGATGGATGAGTGGATGGCTGGATAGGTAGATGGGTAGATGGGTGGATGAGTAAATGGAATAATCAACAGATGGGCAAGTAGATGATGGATGCTGGCGGCTGTATACGCACAGTCTCATTTATTCTTCACGAATGCCCCATGGAGTAATCCATGGTGTGATTGTGGGATGGACTCAAGCATGATCCCTGATGTGGTTGCACATGTGGTCTGAGAAAACAAAAGCTCAGGGAGGTTAAAAAACTCACCCAAGCTCGCCTTGGAGATGTCAGAACAAAAATGGAAACCCAGATCTAGATTCAAATCCTTTGTGATAAAGAAAGGAAGGAAGAGAAGGGATTTGTGCTTCTGGATTGTCCTTACTGAAGACCAAGAACCACCTCCACTGGCAGAGTCAAACATAATAGTCCGTAGTGACCCAGGCCAGCTAAAGCAGCAAAAAACCAGTTGCCCCATCTTTAACACAACCCCAGAGTAGAATGTCTGAGATCCCTTACTTCATCTCCTTTTATCAAGCATGATCCACAGTCCACGTTAGGACTGCTTATAAGTTTATGTAGATGCTTGGTCTACACCCTGTAGATACCCTGTCCCCAGCCCCAGGGCACTGCTTTTATAGACTAGAGATTGACTTGGTTGTGCTGACAGCCTCAGAGGAGAGAGGCTGGGTCAGTATAGGAAGCTCAGGGTAGGTGGCCTGAGGAGAGAGCATGTTCCAAGGTGGGAGAAGAGCACTGGTTGAAAGGAGAATGCAGTAATTATTTCTCTCCTAGAACTCAACTATCTGGGGTTTGGCAAGTCAATACCAACAATCACTAAGTGCCCATTGGGTGTTGAGCTCTTTGTGGAGTCTTAGGGCCCCCAAAATGAGGCACAGGAGGCCTCTACTCATGGTCTGAGTCAGAGAGACAAACAGACTTGATTACAGAATACAGAAAAATGAAAGTGCATGAACATGATCCAGAGTCTCAAGAAATGTTTACAGTGGCAGGAAATATAACAGTTGGCAATGTGACCATCAAAAACCATTCACATTCTGGCACCAGAAAAGGAGTAAATTTCCTTTACTTCAGAGTTTCCTAACATCGGTGCACACAGCCCCATTTTGTTAATTAATGCATGAATATAGAAGCACATACATTACTATAGCACAAATTTATCTTTTGTTTTTATTGTTATACCAATATAATTCCTTTGTAATTCAATCTACTTTATTTTATGCATTTAATAACTTGCAGTCTGTTGAAGTAGAAAGTACTAAGTGGGAATAAATTTATTCTGAGGGGAGCACATAGTCTTTTCTCAAACCACCAAAGGGATCCATGGCACAGAAATTGGGAGATTAAGAATGCTAATTTATCTGGCAAGTCAGGCGGGGTTCTTTCAGATAAGAATGACAAACTCAGCTCTAGCTGGTTTCAACAAAACAGGATGTCTTGATGTCCATCATGGGCCTCTGACTTCAGGTGTGTCTGGATTGAGGGACCCCCTCAAAGCCCCCAGAGCCTGTGTCTGTACGTACATCCCTGGGCTCTGTTTGTTCACCTGAGCAGGTCAGAAACTCCTTCCATGCCCAGCTTCCCCTCCAGATGCTTAACTGAAAAAGGCATTTCTTTCTCTCTCCCCCAAGGCCATACAGCAACCCAGGGAAGAACTCTGCCTCCAGAGGAATGTAACATTATTCCCAAAAACCATTCGTGTTCTGGCACCAGAAAAGGAGTAAATTTCATTTACTTCAGAACTTCCTAACCTCGGTGCACATAGCCCCACTTTGTTAATTAATGCATGAATATTGAAGCACGTATATTACTATAGCACTGGCTATATAGACTGGCTCAGCCTGGGTGACATGCAACTCCTGGGGCCTTGGAGGCAGGGGCAGCCCCCTAAAGAAGAAGTAGAAAGTGGTGGAGAAGTGTGGAGGCCCCCAGAAAAGGAGAGCTCCCTCTCCAGGCATTTCTGCTTCCCCTGGGGCCCTGTCCTCTGGGACTTATGGCCAGTGTGGTAGGAGACCTGACACAGAACAGCAGAAACACCCAGGACATAGTAGTATAAGGCGACATCAGGAAGTATCCAAGGCCCTGCAACCCAGCGAGACAGTAGGTGCTGCAGGCAGTCAGAAAAGAGATGTGTCCACGCAGGCCCAGTCACCAACAGCAGCACAGTCTACCCTTTGCTGGGGCCCAGGGTGCAGCTCTGGGCTTGGCCTTTAAGACTGAGCTCACTGATCTTCTCCACAGCCCGGTGAGGGTGCTGTGGTAATCTCCATGTGCAGTCAAAGAAACTGAGGTTAAAAGGTTAACTGTCAAGGAGCTACGGCTTGAATTCCAGTGGGTCTAAAACACATCCCAGCTTCTTTTTAACCACAAGAGAGTTGTGTATGTGTGTTTGTACATGGGTATGTGCACACGTGTGTGTCTGCATGTGCATGTGTGAGTGTACGTGTCTGTGTGTACATGTGTGTGTTGTGTACATGCATTATGTGTGTGTGTACACATGTGTCTGCATGTATGTGTTGTTTGCATGTGTATGTGTGTGCATGCGTATGAACAGCTGACAGAGGCAAGGGACATTTATTCCATTTGAATAGTGCCATCTTAAACTCCCTTCCTCCCAGCTCCCAGCTCCCAGCCCCCTACCTCCAGGAATACCAAAGTGCTTTCCCTCTAACCAAATTCCGTCTTCTCTCCAGGTGGCTCTACTTCCAAGGAGACCAGTGAGTATCTACCCAGCTCCACCACCCCACCCCTGCCTGACCCACCTTACCCTCTGCTCCTGTCTATCCTAGAGCAAGAAGTCCCAGGGTCCTTGTAGGTCCCAGAAAAACCTGGGTTTCCAGATTTTTCCCAGCCCTCTCTTCATACAGTGCCTTCTGAAGCCCCCAAACTCTGTGTGGCAGGGGTGGCTCCCTCTGAGCCATTCAGATTCTCTGCATTCCCTGGTCCTCCCCACCCCCACAGTCTGGATCTCAGCAGGCCCTGCCTCCTCTCTCCTATGCCTCCACCTGGCTGGAGCACAGAGGGCCAGGACTGTGCTCCTCATCATCACTCAGGGACCCCAGGCTGGGCTCAGAGTTCCTGCTCCGAAGTGCCAGGGGCCAAATCAGGCCCTACCAGAGGTCCCCAGAGATAAACAGAAGCATGTGTTGATTGTCTGTTGAGGGTAGAAGCTCCACATGTGCCGAAAGGGTGGAGGAAGCACATTGGCTTCCAGAAGGGTCACCTCATTCCAACAGGACAGGGTCAAGGAAAGCTTCAGGGAGGAAGTGTCCTCCCAGCTGTGCCTCCTGGAGGAGGGAACAACCTGTGCAAAGGCCCAGATGCCGGCATGTGTGGGGCTTCACTGGAGACTGTGCTTGGAGACTACTCTGGGCGGGCCTGAAACACCAGCCACTGTGGGAGTCTGAACAGGGCTTCAGCAAGGTCCTCAGCTCCTGAGGGGCAGAGAAGGTAGAGAGAAGTAGAGCTGTGATGGTAACAGTAGTAATGACTGAGTTCCCACTGCGTGCCAGACACTGTATTGAGAACTTCAGAGGCATCTCATGTAACCCTACATACAACCCTATGCAGGTGCTATAATGAGCCCATTTTATAAGTGAGAAAACTGAGACTCAGAGAGGTGAAATCTTTTGGCCAAGGTCATGCAGCTCTAAATGGCAGAGAAAGATTCAAACCCTCACCCTCTTTTCTAACCCAGAGCCCATCCACTCAACCCCTCTTTGCAAAAGTCCCCTCCATTTTCTCAAGGCGGTGGTGACTTAAAAGAGGGCTGCAGCTCCCAGATCAGGACTTTACATGACTAAGAAGGGCAGGCATCTCCGTGCACTGTGGGATTACAGAGATCAAAACCTATGAATTAACACAGCATGCCCTTAGCCCCATCTCCCTGAAGCCTCCTTAGTCATATTCTGGAGTAGACACAAGTGTCACACCATCTTGGTGCTAAACACAGACATCACCTGCTGGGGAAATGGCAAATTCAAGCACATGTGCTGTATGCTACCCTGTGGTAGACATCACCAATCAATCCAGAATCCTTTCCCTCCAAGCCCACAGGCAGCCTTAGGACTTTATCATTGCCTTTAATGGTGGGTCCAAAATTACATGTAAGAGGAAACTTGTTTAACAATCCTGATCTAAACCAACTCTCTGATTTCACAGTTACCAAAGATAAAGGGAGAGGTTTCTGGAAAGTCACACAGCAGATTAATGGAAGAGCAGCCCAAGTCTCCTGACTGGACACCCACCCCAGTGCTCTAGATAACACACCAGCACCACAACCTGGGCAATGGCGCAAGGGGTCCCAAAGGGGTTGAGCCTGGGGTGTGAGGGGTTGAGCCTGGGGTCTGAGGCAGCTGGTGGGGCAGCCTTCCAAGCCAGGGCACAGAGGGCAAATCCCCTGCCTGCCTGTGGCAGGGACCCCCTTGGCATCAGCTCCTTCATCCAGCAGCTCAGCTATGAAGGCTGAATGGTCAGAAAATCAATTCCAGAAAAGCCTGCTTAAGCCAGCCTGTTGACAACAGGTTTACCAGACTTAGCTGCAGTTGATTAGGCTATTGGCAAGCTCCAGGGGTGGTCCCTGAGGTCTGGAAGAATCTCCCCCCTCCCTGCATAGGTGAAACCCTCTGGCCTCAAGAGTAACTGGCCTCTGGGTGAGGGGTGTAGGTTGCTGGAGGGTGCCCTGGCACGCATTCCTCAGCAACCCCACAAACAGGGATAGGCCCTTCCTCAGCGCCCTGCCCACTCCCTGGCCCTGCCCACTCTCTCCAGGCCCCAGGCATGGATGCCCACTCTGCCCTGTACAGCTGCTCTCGGGGGTCTCCACTCCCTCTCCTTCCTCTCTGGGTGATGACATCTAGGCTAGAGTTCAGTCACACCCATCAGGTGGATGTGCTGAACCTGGGCAGAGGGAGCCGAGGAGAGGCACTTCCTCTCAGACCTCAGGGCTGCCCACTCAGCCTAGCCAAGGGGACCCTAATCCAGTAGGTGCCCTGGTGCAGGCTTCAGTCCCTTCTATTGTACCTACTCAGTGGTTCCATGGGCTCGCCAAGGCTTGCACTAGTGGGCTGTGTCCCCTGCAGAGGGGCACATTTTCCTGACTCACCTAAAGGCTCCCTTGAGTTCAGCAAGGGCCCTAGAAACTGCATCATTCTTCCCAGCCTCAGGCCAGCCTGGCCCAAAGGCTTCCTGTGTTCCTGTAGTGAAGATTTGTTGAAGGCCTACTACATGCCAGGCATAGAGTTATGGGGACAATGTTCCCATAACAAGATAAAGTGCCCCAGTGCCCAGCACCCAGCACGTCCTCAGTATCTGCCAGATTCCTTAAGGAGCCCACTGTTTGCTCCAAAACACGCAACGGCAGACCTGGGCTGGACGCCTGACAAGGAGAGAGAGGCTGCGCAGTCTCTGCTTCCCCTTTGCAGGGGAACAGTCTCTTATTCCAAATTTACCCAATCTCCCTATGCTGCCTTCCAAACCATCAGGTGGAGCTAAAAAGCACAAATTAATATAAAGTAGAGCCTGCCAGGCTGAAAGCCCACATGTCGTCCCAGCTGACAAAGTCTGTTGAGGGCTGAACCACTCAGCAGCTGCGTCTTGGGAGCCTTGTCTCCCGCTGACCATGGGCCTACTGAATTTGCTGTGGAGAGAGCACAGGTCTTAGTAACATCTGCAGTCACCAGAGGTGCCACATAGTGCCCAGTGGGTTCTGAGCACCGTGCTGAGCTGTGAGTGAGAGAGCCAGAACCACCCACCTGCTCCCTGTTGTAGCCCAGGGGCCGGCACTTAGCAGGTGCTCAGTAACAAGGGACACATGACTGATGAGAGAAATACCCAGTATGCACTGCGCATTGACCCGTGCTCACTTGTTCCTCACAAGAACCCAGTGTGGAAGGCACCATAGTTAGCCCATTTTACAGATGAGGATGATGAGGTGCAGGGAGGTGAAAGACTTCCCCAAGAGAGCCTGGCTAGAGCAAGGTGTTCCCAGCCACCAGGCCGGGGCCCCCAGAAGCTTGTCACTGGGAATCTCTAGAAACTCACAAAGCTGCTTGTGGCTCAAGAGAGAGGTTCTTTGAGAGAATTCCTTACTTGAGGTACCTCTGGTTACACTCAGCTGTGCTGGGTCTAGAGCTGTGACAGGAACCCAAATATGAATTCTGGGCTACTCAGTCACACAGCCATTATCCTGTGTGCTCTGATGGGAGACAACAATAGATTTCCCAGACTAGTGGTCCCAAAGGCTTCTACTGGGGGAGGCCTCTGAGCTTTGTCCTGAACCTGCTCCATGGCCCTGTCTCTCCCATCTTCCCACCTCCTCTTCCCCCTCCCCCTCCCCCCTCCCCCACAGAGCCCTTCCTAAGCTGCTGCTCACCCAGGCTGATCTGTTCCCTCCCCAGAAGTCGTGAAGACCAAGTGTGGCCTCAGCAAGTCCTGCCCAGCCAAATTTTTCGCATTTAAAATCACCAGCGGGGCAGCCAATGTCGTAGGCCCCTCTATGTGCCTTGAAGACCACATGTAAGTACCTCAGGGTTGCCTATGTTTCTTTTATTTCATTCATTCAGTCATTCAGTCATTCATTTATTAAAAAATTCAGAAGATAGCCGGGCGTTGTGGCGGGCGCCTATACTCGGGAGGCTGAAGCAAGAGAATCGCCTAAGCCCAGGAGTTGGAGGTTGCTGTGAACTGTGTGACGCCACGGCACTCTACTGAGGGCCATAAAATGAGACTCTGTCTCTACAGAAAAAAAAAAAAAAAAAAATTCAGAAGCTGCAAGAGGCAGGCCTATGAGACCAGTCTACACCTTCCTCAGGCTTCCTTTTACTAGAATGTGTGAGTCACAAAGAATGATCCAAACAGGTTCTGTGTCTGCCTGTACCTTGCTAAGTGCTTTCCAGCACATCTTATTCCCTCCCCCAGTGACCTAAGAGGTGGGGTTGTTATTAAAAGATATGGAGAGTGAGCCAGGACTTTACCTCAGGTCTGTCTATCAGCCAAGCTGCTGGGCTTCCCACAAAAGGTGATGCTTGTGGAGAAAGCTTTAGAATCAGGCGTCCTCAAACTTTTTAAACAGGGGGCCAATTCACTGTCCCTCAGACTGTTGGAGGGCCAGACTATAGTTTAAAAAAAAAACTATGAACAAATTCCTATGCACACTGCATATATCTTATTTTGAAGTAAAAAACAAAACAGGAACAAATACAATTCACACCGCCGCATGTGGCCCGTGGGCCGTAGTTTGAGTACCCCTGCTTTAGATCAAGACCCAGGCATCAAAACCCAGAGGTATAAGCTGCCAGGACTTCCACCCAGGTACAGGAGAAAGACCGTATCCAATTTAGAGAGGAAAGGCCCCAGGGCAAAAAGTTCACCCTACAAAAAAAACACAGATTTTTAAGCCAGGATTCAAAACCTAAATACAACTTGTTTAGGCAAAACAAGGAACTTCCTGGTTCACATATTTAAAAGGCAAGAAGTGGCGGACTTAGGGGTTCAAACTATGTGTCATAACTCCCTCTCACACCATCTTCAGCTCTATTTTTGTCTGTTTTTTTCCTCTGCTGAAAATGGATTTCTTCATGTGGTCAAAAAGAGAGGCCACCATCTAGTTTAATAGATTAGCCCAGCCAAGCACCCCAATGGGAAGAGAGCTTTCCTCTCTGAATAACCACTGCAAAAGTCGTAAGACTGGATCTCACTGACTGGCCTCGGTCAGTCACATGACCACTCCTAGCCCAACCACTGCGGGGGCTGAGACATAGGACTTTCTGCTTGTCTGAGCCTGCAGGACAGAGGTCAGTCCCAGGAACTATATGGCCTGAAAGTGGAGAAGACAAGTTTCCTGGGAATACCAGAAGACAAAGGTGTGTGTGCCAGGCCAGCAGAACATGACTGTGCTCCTTGTGGGGAACCCAGATGTCTTGGGATGGCAGGAGCTCCCTGGCTTCTGTCTCCTCCCAGCAGCCAGTCCTCATAGTCTGGGCAAGTGGACTGGCCCCACCTCCAGCAGCTCAGAGCCCCAGACAGGGAACTTAATTCTCTGAGCAGACTGCTCTAGTCCAAAGATGCCATGAGAAACTTCAGAGAATCTAGCCCACCCCTAGTTTCTAAGAGAAAGTGGATAGCCCAGACTATTTCACGTGTTCCTAATGCTTCTGCATAGCACCATGTGAGCCCTTTCAGAGTTCCCCAGTCACAAAAGCAGAGTATTCATTCTACACTTGGGACTCACTATTGTATTTTGTTTTCCTTCTTCATCTTCAGGATCATGAGTGCTGTGAAAAACAATGTAGGCAGAGGCCTGAATATCGCCCTGGTGAATGGTGAGTTTCTGTTCCAGCCCCAGACAGCTCCCACCAGGCTCTTAGCACTGGGGAAGGCAGGAGGTGGGGTGGCAGCCCGAGGAGAACAGAACTTCTGAAAGACCCAGTTCTTCTCCTGTTCTGGGAGGACACACTTCTTGAAACATGACCCCATTCTCAAAGCCACCTGAGCTTAAACCAACACCCACAAGGCCCTAGGATCACCAATGTGAGATCACATGCTGAATGCACACCTTCATTCATTCATTTGTTCAACAAATACAGCCAGCAACTAGGGGGCCGGGCCCTGTTTAGGGCACTAGGCTGAGCCAGGAACTCGAAGGACAGGCCCTGGCTTCACTATGCTCACAGGTATCAGCGAAGCCCACAGACAATCCCAGTGTGGAGTGTGTCTCTGGAGGGGCAGGAGGCACAATGCAGGAACTGGGGTACAGAGCAGGCCAACGGGAGTCGGGAGAGGCTTCCAGAAGGAGGCAGTGGTCTGCTGAGGCCTAAAGGAGGGTAGCAGTTGCCAGCAGGAAATGGGGGAGGTAGGAGCAATACGGCAGAGGGGGTAGGGAAGGGAGAGGGAGGAAAAGGACTTGAGGGTCCACAAGGCCTTTCTGGCTGAAACCTGTAAGAGGCAGTGGGGAGAGGTGAGGCTTGCAGAGATGGGCCCCTGCATGCACAGATGCGAGCCAAAGACAGCCTGCCTGCTTCCTTGGAGCCTGAGTGGGGTCAGAGTGGGAGAGGCATGACTGAGTGCTGCTGCTTCAGTCTAAGAGAGCCCAGGCCTGCTCCGCTCCAGCCTCAGGAGAGTGCTGTGGCATGGTGGCTCCCTCCATGCAGGTGGCTCAGGTGGTCATCTGTGCACACCAGACCCTGGATGACTATGGGTGCCTGGGGAGATAGCCCCAGAGTGGCACCTCCTCACTACCTCTCACAAAGCCAAAAGATGAAAGTAACCTTCAATGCTGATAGAGGTGACATTTATTGAGTACTTATTGTGTGCTATTCATTTAATCTCATCACTCTGCTGAAATAAAGTGGTCTGTCCTCAAAATCCCCTTTTTCCAGTAAGAAATGGAGGCTCAGAGAGGCTAAGAAACTTACCCAAAGTCTCACAGCCAATAGAACCATCTACATTCAAACCCAGATCTTGATGATTCCAGGCCTTAATCACTCAGGGAACTACCTCCCTAGACTAGAAATGTCTCAAGCACATATACAGCACCTACTATGCCAGCTCTGGGGGAGTCAAACAAGTCACCTCAGAGCCTGAGGGCCCTCGTCTACACAATGAGCCAGAAAAACAAAAGAATTGCTAAAGATTCGGTTAATTTTTAAACTTTTAGTGGGGCAGAGATTCCTTTGAGAAACTGTTCAAATTATGCTACCATCTCCTCTCCAGTTACAGAAATATCCACAAACACACGTGGTCAACAAAGCAGTTTGAAGGGTTCCTTGGCCCTTTCCAAGTGCCTCAGTGGACACTATGTGGCTCCAAGAGTCCAGGAGAGACTGGTACATGAGCCTGGCCACACTGCCAGCTGCCACTGCCCAGGGCCAGTCCCTACCTGCTTCTGGAAGCCACAAGCAGAGGGGCCATCCCCTCTGCAACACCTCCATCTAGTGTCATATATGGAAAATTGCAGTTTCCTCCAAACACCTGGTTTCTGGGAGAACATGGCTTTTTGCCTCCTCCTGGCACAAAACCCAAAAATGCAATTCAGATTGACTCACTGCACATCTCTCTGCCTTCAAGAATTGGAAGACTCAAGTTGCAGATTATCTACTTACATGAGAATAATGATGAAGATCGTCATTATTCTTGTTATGATTTTGCAGCTAAAATTCATCTCGTATGCTATTTTAAATATATAATATCTGGTTTACACCACCCATCGTGCAAATAAAAAATTGAGGCCAAATTGCAAAGTCATGCATTAGAGAGTGGCAGGACAGAGCACAGACTTGAACTGAGTAGATGCCACTGGATTCCAGAGACACCCTCAGTCATTATGCTCTTACACCTCTCAGAACAGCCCAGCAGTCACTGGGCACCAGCTTTAGTTCTGCACATTCCTTATAGGACCTGATTTCATTCAATTCTTACTCTATTCTTAGACCATAGACTACAGACTAGCTCTCTCCAGCAAACTGACAAGCAGAATAACACATGACAGGAGATAATAGTTCTGTTCTCTTAACCCCTAGGAACCACAGGGACGGTGATGAGACAGAGCATCTTTGACATGTACTCTGGAGGTAGGCATCTCTCCTGGCACTGAAGTCACAGGGTGGGCTGAGCCCCATCGTGGAGCAGGGGAGCCTTCGATGCAGGCTGCTGACACTTATTTTCCACAGGAGACAACCAGAAAGAGGCACTGTGGAGGCTGACAGTTGTCCTGCTGCCTCTGAAACTCCTCCTCCCTGTTGTCTTATTTGGGCTCTCCCAGATCCTGAGAAAAGAATCCAAGGGCAGTAGTCTATTTGGGAGGTGAGCTCCGGAAATGTCTGTAGGAGAGCAAGGAAGCAAGACAGTGGAAGGAAGGAAGCCTGTGCAGAATGTGTCATCAAGCCATGCCTCAGAGATACCTCAGAGAAGCGAGGGGGTGGTGCATACCCGTAACTCCTTGGCACTTCGCAGCACTTCTGACCAGCCCTCAGGGGGGCTAAGTGGATCTGGAGCCCAGAGAAAACCTTCAGGGGTAGGAAATCCAGTGCTGGAAGTTAGGGGCCAAGCAGTGTCACTAAAGTGCTAAGGACAAGCATGTGTTGCTCCGCCCACTCAAGCTCTGCAAGGCAAAGTGCATTTGGATCCCAAGGGCAGGTCAAGGCCTCCTGAGGTCCAGAAAGGACTTCTCTGGGGCTGTGAGCTCTCTGCATCTGCCTGCACGTGCCTTTCCTCTCACTGCTTTCTGAGCTTCTCTGTGCCCATGCTTGCCCCTTAGGAAGTCTCTGCCTTCCTGTCAAGACAGGGCACTGACCTACCTAGGCTGAAATTCTGGACATCTAAGATCCCATCAGCAGCTTCCTCACCAACTAGCCTCCTATGGGTGGATGGAACCTTCACTCAGCATTTCCAGTGTCTGTCAAAGTGTGGTGGGATTAGCTCCGGGCCTAGTAGGCCAACTGTGGCACCCAGTGGCTAATCCCACCCCTCTCTAACACACGGGGTCAAGGAGGAGAAGAGCAGCTGGTGGCAGAAATCTGGGCTCTGCAAGGATCAGATTCCATCAGGGAAAAGGAGCTGAGCTCCAGCCCCTTCTTAGACCCCAGATTGGCACAGTTTCTCTTCCATCTCCCTGAGACCATAGGACCAGTTCTGCATTTGGCCACCACGGGAACAGAGCATGTGTGACCGCTGACCCCAGAAAGTCCCTCGCAGAGTGGAAGGGATTTTGCTTCTGCCAACAGCTGTGTTTCCTCTCTCCTGAACCCCTCCTTCTTTGCCTCAACCCCCACAGAAAACCCACCTTGCCTACCTAAACATATGAGCCCAGAAGTGAGAGAGTCCCAAAGCAGCAGAGAGCAGGAAGCCCTCCCAGCTCTGCAAACAGAAAAAGGGGCTGAAATGTGTGAAATGGGGAATGTCAAGAAGGTGGTCGGTAGTACCCCTCAGAGATGGGCCCAGGACTTCAGAGGACCCTGCCTGGCCTTCCTCAAGCTACACCCCAGCTCATGGGGAAGAGTCTGTGGGGCCAGAGGATGTGCCAATCTAAGGCTTGCACCAAGGCCCACACACGCCTCTTCCCAGGCATGCCCCTCCCTCTTGCTGGTGGCCAGGGGACTGCTGTACTGGATGGGAGGATGGTGTGGCTGGAACTGGGACTTTGCAGTGTCCATACACAGATAGGCAAGGCCCTCCTGGTATAGGACAGAGCTGAGACAGGGCTGAGAGGAGAGGAGAACAGGCGCAGAGCCAAGGGTCAAGGGCCTTCATTCATTCTCTGCCCAGGTGGCCTGAGGCATGTTTATGGAAAAGGTCCCACCTCTGGAGCAGGGGAGCATTAGGGGAGGGTTCCTGACACTTATTTTCCACAGGAGTATAGAACAGAGCTGAGACAGGGCTGACTCCTCTAGAGTCAGAGACTTCAGACTACATGGCCTGAAGCAGCTGGCATCCTGGGAGCCTCAGTTTCTTTCCTTGTAAAGCAGAGGTAACTCAGAGTGGTCAGTCCATAAGACTAAAGTGAGGACTCAATAACCTGAAATAACTAGTGGGAAGGGGCCCAGCCTAGCTGGTGGAGGGGCCAAGAGAACCTAATTTAGTCTTTGCTCTTCTCTTTTTGTCTCCCTCATTCCATCCAGCTGATTCAAAAGCAAGGAGGTTAGAATGAAAAAGGAAAAAAAAATTCAAAGATCAAACTAAGCCTTAAAATGCCTTATTATGAATTTGGATATGACTATGGCTGATGGAGACCCAAAAACAGAAGCATTTTGAAAGCAAATAACCCTTTCCCTCAGGAGACAAAAGAGAACCATGACTTTTTTAAGTGAGGTGATAATTAGTAGAAGGCACACTTCACTTTCTCCAAATACCTACCAGCACTCAACTGTAATATCTGCTAAGGACACAAACAAATGAATGGTGCCTTACCACCACCCTCTCTTCATCTTATAAGTTCAAGGACCGTTTCAGCTGCAGTGGCTGGCTAGAGGGCTCTGTGTTACTGAGATGACTGGCAGCTGGCCTTAGTTGAGGAGTTGATTCTTCCCCTAGTTCCAAGGGATCCCCACTGGAACACTAATAATCAAGGTTAACCTATGGGCCTGGGATCTGTGGGCAAGGCAGTGACATAAGGTCCTGTGCTTAAAAGAATGTCATACTTGGTTTGACGTTCTGCCATCTCAGTCTTGAATTTTTGATTTTTTTAATAAAAGACCCCTTGTTTTCATTTTGCACTAGGCCCCACAAATTCCACAAATTATATGGCTCTGCCAATAAATTTTTATTTCAATTAGAGTATACTTACTATGTTCTTGAAGCATTTTCACATTTGTACCTTACAAAGATGCTGTTAATAAAGCCATTACTCATCCTCATTTGACAGAGATAGTCTCTGATTTAACTACTGGGCTGCTCTTTCCAAAATTTCAGCATTTGAGAGCCTAAGTTGCCCTGAATCTACAATACCAGTGAATTATTAGTATTTTCCTTTAATTGGATTTTTTTTTTACCTAAATAATGTCTTTAAAGGAAGCTATGTATAATACTACCTGAAGTAGAAACCCATTATTGCTTGATATTCAGGCAAGGTGATTACAAAAATAAACACAACAGAAACAAATCAGCATCCTCATAGCAAGCTGGATGCTGATGCCTCCCCAGATGCTGAGCCTAGGGCAGCTCTCAGTTAAACAGAGAACTTTGCAGGTTAGGGAGGTGTTAAAGACACAAACAGAGCCTTGCTTCTTGATATGGCAGGAGAGCTGGAGTAGACACATATCTCTGTCACTGATCTTGGTTGTCTGATGCTATGTGGTGTTCCTTCTGAAGTCAGCACAGACAATCTAGACACTATCCCATGTAGAAGGGAACCAATATTGTGCCAAGAACCCAGAGTTCCTGAGAGATGATTGGTGCTTTTCCCTTGAGGGTAGGCCCACAAAGCCCCATTGACCAGTGGTTCTTACCACCAGCTTCACATCATAGTCACCAGATGGAACCAGTGTCCAGAAGCCACCCCAGATCACCTAGATGATCACCCCTCACTGTCCACTGCTCACCTCCCCAAGACAAAGGCTGCAAAGGGCTCCTCCCCAGGATGTACCCTCCTTCTGGCTTCTGAGCTCAGTGTCCACCTAACCCAGGCCACTCCAGGATCATACAACAGTAGGATAGAGTGAGAATGACCGGCACCTCATTTTCTTTCCTTCCCCAGATGTTAATCACCTGGTCAAATTCCTTAAAGAAATTTCAGAGGGCACACTGGTGCTGGTGGCCTCCTATGATGACCCAGGGACCAAGTAAGTAGAAAACTACCTCCCAAGCCACATGCTGATGCAGCCCAAACTCTGCCTACCCCCACCTCTCTCCTGCAAGCTCAACCTTCTGGCAACTTATACTGAGGAAATTATCAGACAAGTGCACAAAGAAGTGTCCTAGAAGGTTCATCAAAGCCTTTGTTACAACAGTGTAAAACTGGAAACACTCTCCCTGTCCAATAATAGCTAACTGGTTACAGAAATTATGATGTAGTGACATGTGATATATAGACATAAATGAAGACATACTGCATCAAAAATGATGGTGCAGAAAATATTCAGGACATGGAAGAATACTCATCCCCTAGTTCTAAGTGAGGGGGAAAAAACCAATATATCAAAATGTTTATGATCATTATCTCAAAGGAAGGGGGTAAGGCTGTATTTTTTACTTACTCCTTTTTGATGTTCTGTATTTTCCAAATGAACATGTTTTTTATATTTATAAACAGAAGCAGCACTATTTTAGCACCTCTCCAGCCCTATCAAAGCCCCTCATAGACAGAAAAGCTTGGACCTTTTTCTTGTCCTTCCCAAGCATGACCCCATTCCCTGCATTCTCAGCCTAGGGCAGATAATGGACATGGCAGCAGAGGGTGGGACCCTTGGTGTGCTCTGAGCCCACCACCTGGTGCCCTCCAACCCATCCCTGCATCCTGACCATCCCCTCTGGTCCTCTGCAGAATGAATGATGAAATCAGACAGCTCTTTTCCAACTTGGGGAGTTCCCATGCCAGCAACTTGGGCTTCCGGGACAGCTGGGTCTTCTTAGGAGCCAAAAACCTCAAGAAAAAAAGCCCCTTTGAGCAGGTGGGTTCCTGGCCACCGCCTCATCCCCGTGAAGAGGGTGGAGGTCACTGGGAATGGACAGATGAGGAGTTGGATGGGGATGGGAAGGACAGGGGCTTTGTTGAGAGGGGTTTCTGAGGAATATCACCTGGTTGTCATTTACTCCAAAGGGCAGGGAGGGCTGACTGGCCAGTCCCCAGAGGGAAGTGCCTTGGCTATTTTACAAAAAGTGGATCATATGTAAATGCACTTGTATATAGAAAAGTACCAAATAAGAGAAGGAAAAGGAGAAAACAAGAAAGAAGGGAAAGTGAGGCATGGAGGAAAGAGAAAGAATTACAGAAATTCAGGCTGTGTGATGGTGGGGCGAGCACAGGCAGGACACATAGCTTCTGGCCCCACCTACGATCTTGGCATGACCCTCCCCATTCAGGCCTCTGTCTCCCCACCTGAAAAAGGAAAGGTTTTTTGGGGGAGCCTGAGTCCCCTTCTAAGCTTCCTGTGGAGGGAATGAGCCTGCACCCAGAAGGGGAAAGGGAAGAGCCCACTGAGGCATGTGGAAGGAGTCTGGAGGACCATCACACAAGGTGGCCCTCAGCAGAGGTGTCTGAGGGGCACCCCCTGGAGGAAGGAAGGAGTTTGCAGTTCCTTCAAGGGTCCCCAGGGAAATGCTGTGCCTTCTCCCCCTGGAGGCACAACCTGCACAATTCCAGAAACCTGGGAGAACTGGCCAGGCCTTCCCCAGCATAAAGTAGGCCAGCCTCTAGTGGTGAGAGCATTTATCTCTGCCTAGATCCCAAGACAGGAAGATAAGGGTCAATGACTCTGACATATGGGACACTGAGCAAGGCAGACTCTGACCTGAAAGCAGTGAGGAAGGCCTAATGGCCTGGGTGGCCTAATGAAGAGAGTAGCAAGGTCAGATTGATAATGAGAAAGACCAGCACCCAGCAAGCGCTGGCTCTGCACGGGCTCGTGCTGAGCATGCTCTGAGAAGGGTCATTTAGTCACTATCTCACCTCACAGATGAGAAGCCAGAAACTTGGAGAGTTTCTCACCAGCTTGCTAGATCCCTGAGTAACTCAGAGCTGAGGCTGCCCTTCTCCCCCAAGGCTGCCTACCTCCACAGACACTCCTGTCCCTGTCCTACAACAGTTTCCCTGGCTGACCATGTAGAACACAGTGGAAGGGAACCGAGTCCAGTGGGCAGGCAGGAGGTAGCGTAGCAGCCTGGGGGCAGGGGCTGTGAGGGCACAGGGGGCAGACTCCAGGAATGTATGCTGGGCTGGAGGGATTTTTTTCCTTCTGGAAAATGTTGGGGTTTTGTTTTTTGTTTATTGAGATAAAATCTCACTCTGTCATCCTGGGGTTGGATGCTGTGGCATCGAAGCTCACAGCAATCTCAAACTCTTGGGCTCAAATGATCCTCTTGCCTCAGCCTCCTGAGTAGCTGGGACTAGAGGTACCTACCACAAAAACCAGCTAGTTTTTCTATTTTTAGTAGAGACAGGGTCTCACTCTTGCTGTGGCTGGTCTCAAACTCCTGAGCTCAGGTGATCCATCTGCCTTGGCCTCCCAGAGCGTGAGGTTTACAGGCATGAGCCACCTTGCCGGGCCGAAAATGTTGGTTTCTAAGAGAATGTATTCGGGTAACTAGAAATTACTTTTAAAATAAGAAACAGTTCTGGGGAGACTGTGGTAGAGGAGAAAACAGAGGGGGGACCCTGTTGATACCCTCTGGCTAAAGAATACAGGAGGCCTGGGGCTCCAGGGGTACATCTGGGGTTACCTGGCCAAGGCCCTAGGATGAGGCCTGAGGCAGCACCAGCAGGGGTCCACTGGTCTCCCCTAACGTGCAGGCTCCAGACCCATCAAAATTGGCCAAGACAGTTCACAAGGATAGGAAACTTAGCACCCTCTTTTATCTCTTTTTGATCAGTTCTCTGGGACCCACCATCCAAAATGAACTGAAGACCGTGAGTAACTAAACCAACATGTCCTTGTTCTCACACATGGGACACTAGGTTTTAGAGAAATGGTATCATTATAGTAAAATTCCTTTTTTTGTTCCTAAGGATCAGCCATAATAATCCCAACAGTAGATTTTGCCATTCACATTTTTTTCATATTTTACATTTTTTTTCATTTTTTTCAAAAATGCCCATGAGCATTTAAAATACAACCTTTACTAATTTTGTTCTTGGTATATATTTATTACTAGCATTAATTAATATTATTAATATTACATAGTAATTACACTACTTAGCACCTGGGTGACCACAGACAGTGACCTTGGCCCTCTGTGCCTCTGTTTACCCATCTGTAGAATGGGATGATAGCACTGCTCCCACTATGGGACCACTATGTGGATTACACACTTAGAACATTTCAGAACAGTGCCTGGCATAGAGCAAGTGCTCAAGAATTGCTAGGAGTCTTCTTCTTTTTTGAGACAGAGTCTCACTGTGTCGCCCTGGATAGAGTGCCAAGGCGTCACAGCTCACATCTTGCCTCCGCCTCCCAAGTAGCTGGGACTATAGGTGCTCACCACACCTGGATATTTTGTTGTTGTTGCAGTTGTTATTGTTTTAGCTGGCCTGGGCTGGGTTCAAACCCGCCAGCCTCGGTGTACGTGGCCAGCACCCTACCCACTGAGCTACCGGCGCTGCCCTAGCAGTCTTCTTTTTATTGTTGTTATTATTATTGTTATTTTGAGCATCCCAAGGGGCTGATAGAGAATTGAGGGGAGTAGGTAAAGCTCTCCAAGCCCCCTCCCCCAATACTTGGTGATCCCACAGGGCATAACAGCAGTAACAGGTCTGATCCCATCCCAGAGAACTTGGACAAGCTGCGTGCCTTCTCTGAGCCTCATCTTCCTGTCTGTGAAATGGGACAGTGATATCCAACACCCCGCCCAATGGGGCTTTCGTGAGGATAGAGTGAGGCATTTAGGTTTTAAAGCACAATGAACAGGCAGGTGCGAGTCCTACAGCCTCCCCTATTGTCTGTATTTTCTGTTTTCTCTCTCTCTAGTTCTTAAAAAACAACCCAGAAACAAACAAATATGAGGGATGGCCAGAGCTGCTGGAGATGGAAGGCTGTGTGCCCTCAAAGATAGCTTAGGGTGGCCGTGGCCCTTCCCAGGCCAGGGGCCTGAAGAAGCTCCTGCCTGACTTAGGAGTCAGAGCCCTGGCAGGGGCTGAGAGGAAGAGGAGCGGCCACCCGCAGCACAGAGGGAAGTCTGACAGTCCTGCGCACAGTGACGGGCCTCCACTCTCCGGAAACAAACCCTTTTGCTGGGCTGACAGGGAGGTGACTGGCCTCAGAGAGTCCTGCAACAGCTGTCTATGGAGAGAACACGTGTGGTTCCGTCAGGGACTGCTGACGGCCAGTTCTGAAGAAGGACTGACTGCATGTGAGCAAAATTAAATTTTATTTGTGTTGCTTTTCAACAAACTTTCTGACCAGTCAAGTTGCCATGTTTCTCTGTGGGATTGGGCTGATCTAGACTTAACTAGATTGGCCACAGCTTTGGGCAGCACAGTGACAGCTCTGAGCTCAGCACTAGGCAGCTGTGAAGGAGCTCGGTCTTGTAGGGACAGCCATAGGTGTGAGAGAATCCTTGGCTCCCAGGGTAACGTGTGAGAGGGAGGGGACAGATAGCACTGGAGGACAGCACACAGAGTACAGTGTCATTAGCTGCTGTTCAAAAGAGAGTTGGAGAAAACCCAGGGCTGGAGAGGGAAAGGCAAGGGCAGATTTGAGACAGACTGAGAAGACTAGGTAACTGTGAAGTGGGCTTCAGGGAAAGCACCCCCCAGCTGCCTCCCTGGGAGTCCCCAGTAGCAGACCTGACACAAGAATGCCCGTGCAGCCAGTAAGGGAGTGTGGGGGTGAGACGCTGAGGGTGGGCAGCCAACCACTGCTGTGGGTGACTGGAGCTCAGTGCCCCTAGGAACCTCTAGGAGTCCATGAAAAACAGGACTTAAGGGGTTCCCCACCAGGGGCTGGGAATTTATCCACCAACTCCCATAAGCCGTTTGTTGAGGGCTGCTGGTTTTGGAGGTGATGTGAATAGTGAGGCACTTCTTGTCTGCCCTACCTAGGGAAGAGTGCCTGCCTGTGGCTTCACAGTGAGCCATCCACCAAGAGGTGGCAATCCCAGCTGCTAGCAGGCCCTGGGACACACCAATGAGGAAGTCCAAAGGATACAGAGCCAAGACCTGCCTGGAGTCTCTAAGAAGGGCCCAGAACCCAGGCTTGGAGTGCATCCTGGGAGGGGATCATGGGGGTAGAAAGCCTTGGTCCTCAGCCCCTGGGGTGTATACTCCTACCGCAAGCCTCATGGAGAAGCAGCCCCCAATACAAGTCCAAACCCCACCAGTGGCTGGGGCACACAGTTCCCAAGTCCTGGGGACAAGACAGGCTTCTGCTTCTCTGTGACAGAGAGGAACACAGTGTGGGGCCTTGGGGGCTGGGGTGTGGGCTACAGTAGCAGCAGAGTCAGAATCAAGGCCCAGACCCTGGCAGGACAGCAGTGAATAGGCTTGGCTGAGGAAGTCGGCCACCCCATACCAATGCCACAGGTCCCCAAACCACCCTCAGTCACCCTCACAGAGAAAAGGGGGAGCTTGCTGGCACCCCAAATAACCATTTACACCCATGACAACATAATACTTAGAGAAACATCTGGCCAGAAACCCATTCCAGGAATGAAGGCGGAAGGAAATTTCCATTATTGCCATAAACACCTTAGTATGCTTAGAAATTTTTCTTTATAACCTATAAAATTTTAAAAGAACCAATAAAGACTTCTAAACTGGGATCTCATGACCAGAGACAGGGCTAAGCAGAGAGTATCCTGGCAGTGGCCACCATCTTAAGGGGACAAGGGACAGCCATCTGATTGTAAGAGAAGATGGATAGGACTTCTCTAGAGACTGCATGGCACTGTAAAGATGAGAACATGTCAGTTGGCTCAATCAGAGAATTGGGGAAAAGGTCTCACAGAGCTGAGGAAGCTGGGAAAAGCAGCACAGTAGAGCACTGAGGGCTCCCCAGGGCCCCCCTCTCTCCCAGCTTTCCCTTCTAATGGTCAGGCTGAACACTTCTTTGGAGAACTGCCCTCATGCTACTAATACTTCTTTACTCACAATTACAAAGAGAAGCCAAGAAGTGCCAGGGTGGCACCCAGGATGGTCCTTAGCTGATGACTGGCCAGAAAGCCTAGCTCCTTGTCTCAGGCCAAGACAACTCTGAGGTGTGATTTATACTCCAGGATTCCCAGGAGGATCAGGCTGAAGCTGGTACTTGGCCTGAAAGTGTCCCCCTGTGTGACCACCGCCCCTTCCCCTTCCTGATCCTTCCCTCCCTTTCCCATGTCCCCCTATGCAGGGACCAAGACCTGCATGAGACTCTTCACCCCCAAGTTGTCTTCTAGGAGACCCAACCTAAGAGAGGCAGTGGGCATAGCCAGCTGGACGGGACTCTAGCTTCATCTGAATGAGAAGATGCAACATCTGGTCAGTTCTTGAAGAGGAAAAGCTCAAAGTAAGGGAGCTATGGGCCAAGGGGGCCTGTGGAAGAAGCCACATGTTACATCACAGCGGGGAACTCAGCTGTAGATCACACCCCCTCCCACCTGCTCCTCCTTGACAAGGTGCAGGGCTCAGATGACACATCCTCAGATGCAGTTATAAAAGCCCTACTATCCATAGTTGTGTCTCCAAAGCTCACCAAAGAGATCACATTCTTCAGCCATTCTGGGGTGGACATCACAGAAGTGCAAATGCCCATCAGAATCTCAATATCATCTTTAGGATATTTTTGTCACTACAGGGATCCACATCTCAGTTTGACCTTAGGGTGGGACAGAGAGCCCAAGAATCTGACTTGTAGAGCACAGGGTCTCTATCCTCATTGAGAGGAAGTTTCCTCACTCAATAGTTAACTGCTCACTTGCTGTGCATCCAGAGTTGTGTAGGCACTGGAGAACCGCAGTGAAGACACCCAGGCACAGTCCCTGCTCGGTCTACAGAGGATCCAGATTCACAGGCAATGAGGCTTAAGGGCTGCATTGGAGGAAAGCCTTGGGGGATCTGGGAAGGCAACCTGGAGGAATTAGCATGCATATTGAGCCCTTGGGAAGGAATAGGAGTTAACCAGGCCAAAGGGGAGGGAGGAGCACATCAGGCCAGGGACAGGCAGAGAGGGTGGTGACAGGGTTGAGTGGGGGATGAGAGCTGAAGGGCCCTGTGAGCCTGGCAGAGAGCTTGGCTTCATCCTCAAGTGAAGGAAACACTGAGAGATTTAAACTGGGTTGTGACTTAATCAGAACTGCATTTTTGAGGGGAAATTCCTTACCTCCATTCAGAAAAAGGAGTAGAGGCAGGGTGACCAGTGAGGAAGCTGCTGTATCATCAGGGAGAGAGGGTAGCGGTCTAGTTCTGGAAAGGGTGTTAGATGTCCAAGGGTGAAAAGGTGCCACAAAGAACCAGGCCAAGTAGAGTAAATCGCAGAGAGTTACTAAGAGCATGTGCAAGCAGATGGGCTGCAATGAAAATGGTGACAGCACCAAGTCATTGTAAGGGGACTCTTTTATTTGGGGTTGAGTCCTGTTTGATGAACATTCTGGTGCCGTTCAGGAGTTGATGTATGTGCAGTTCAGGAGGTGGTGGGTGTGCCAGCCATAACCCAGTAACTCCCAATGTGGTGCAAAAGACCAAAGGTCATCTGCTGGAGGCCTGGTAGCAAGTCAGAGGGTTATCTGCTGTGCATCTTCTACAACCTGGAAGGAATGTGTCACAGAACCACCAGGAACACTGAGAGTCTTCTTTGCTTAATGAATGTCTAGACCCCTCCAAGGTAGAGAAAGACTAACAAGTTCTATTTGCTGAAGAAGAGTTGGAACTATCCTAGCCTTCTGGGATGCCAAGGCAAGTGGATTGCTTCAGCTCCTGAGTTCCAGCCGGCATTGTGGCAGGCACCTGTAATCCCAGCTACCCTGGAGGCTGAGGCAAGAAGATCACTTGAGCCCAAGAGTTTGAGGTTGCTGTGAGCTATGACACCAGGCAAGTGAGACTTTATCTCAGGAAAAAAAAAGAAAATAAAAACAGAACCATGGAGGTAAAGGAAGACTGACAAGTCCTAGTCTATTCTTTACCTAATGAGGGTTTAAACGCCCCCCCCCAGGTAGAGCCTTGCTGAGTGTTTATTCCCAAAAGTAGAGAAAGACTAATAGAAGGTAGGGGATGGGGAAGGGGGGCTCCCATGCATATTCGGTAAGTAAAATGGGTAACACTTGGAACTAATTTTCTCATTGGGGTAGACAAGCCTTCAGCAGTCTCTGCAACCTAATAAGGGCCTCAGAATTTTGAGGCTTGTATTTACTCCCCTGTCCCTGCAATGAAGCCCCTACCCCACCCAACCCTGCTAATGAGGAGGGGACAGTGGGGGTGTGTATCTGTTCTCTCTGCCTCGGGGGAACGGTCCCGAAGATGTAATTCTGGTTCTCGCCAGTAGGTGTCAGCGCAAGCTAGATAGGAAAGGCGGCAAGCTTCCCCCACCCCTCCCACCCCTCCCTCCTCTCCGAGAGGGCGCTGCGCTCCAGGACCTGGCTGGCAGGGAGGGGGGATTCCCACTAGCCGCAAAGTTGCCATTTGTGTTACCATGTTAACAGCGCAATAACTGCAACGCCTATGCCTAAATTTTATGGAAAATTGCCATTTCCAGATGCTCTGCTCAGAGCTTTACATGAATTACCTCATTTCATCCTCATAGCCCTTCATTCATGGGCTGGGAGCTGTTCTTTATTCCCTTTCACATATGAGGGAAATGAGGCTCGGAGAGGCCAAGTGACTTGTCCAAAGTCACACGGGTAAGGAGCTTCAGAATAAAGATTGTAATCCCAGGCTGTCTCCATCACTACATGAAACAAAACTAAAACTACTTTGAGGTAAACAAAGTCTCTCCTCCTCCCACCTCCCCCTCTTCTCCTCTTCTCCCTCTGCCCTCTTTCTTCTCCCCTCCTCTCTTCACCTCTTCTCCATCCTCCCTCTCCTCGCCCTCCTCTCCCCTCCTCCCACTCTTTCTCCCCTCCTCCATGTCCTGCTCCTCTTGAACGCCGCTGAAGACGTTTGAAGGTTGCACAGAACCTGAGTAAACCTTCTCCACATCCACCATCATTGCTTTGGGGGAGATGGAGGGAAGTGGGCTTAGGGATTAGAAATTCCTCTGTGTAAAGCTCCCTCATGCTTTGTGAGCCTCGCTTCCTGCCACAAGTCTATGGATCAAGGAGGAGCAGATGCTTAATCCCATAATACAGATGGAGAGAGAGAGGCTAAGAGGTGTACCCCTACCACACAGAGGTATGGGCAAGGATGAATCTATAATACCTGATCCTTGGCCCTCCACCCACCCCTCACTCCATAAATCATCTTTGAATGTATTCCAAGCGCATCCCCTGTGCCAGGCACTGTGCTGGGCTCTGGGCTTCCACCCCTAGTCCTCCTGCCAGTGCAATGTGGTCTGAGAGCCGCATTTGAAACCTTCTTGCCAGGAGCTGGGCTTCAGAGTCCCACTGAGGGCTCCACCAACCAGGCTTTCAGCACAGTTCTAAGTCATATTTCAGCAGGACTCCAAGCAGATGGAAAAAAATTAACAAATGTGTAAAATTTCTTTTCTCTCCTCCCATCCCATCAAGAGTCAAGTTGGTGGATAGGGGATAGCTGCCAAAGGAGTCTGATCTTCAGGGTTGACTTACAGCATTTTTACTGCTCCTGCTGACAATTTAGTCATTGCCCTTTACAATTATGTAGACTCTCTCCTGATTGCAGGAAATCAGAAGCTGTGCCCAAGTCACGATTGGAACAGGGAGAAAAGTGGGGGACAGATGAGTCAGGGCTGGACCCAAGGAGAGGGGGCAGAGGATGAAGCCACATATTTGCTTGGCTGGAGGGGCCATGAATGTTCAAGGGAATACAACAACAACAGTATTAATAACTAAGTGAGCACTTATAATGAGCCAGGACTGTGTTAAACATGCCACTTTCTTAGACTATTTCATCTAATCCTCCATCATGTATTCTTCCCACAGTATTTGTTGAGCAACTACACTCAACAAGACAGGTCAGGTCTCAGCCTTTGTGGAGCTGCCATTCCAGGCAGGGGAGACAGGTAATAAACATAGAAATAGCAGTTCAGTAGCTGATGAATGCTATGAAATAATAATAAACAGACGGCCTGAGAGACTGCTTTGCACAGGGGGTCAGAGAAGGGCTTCTCTCAGGAGGTGATCATTGAGTCTGAGGAATGAAAAAAGAGAGAAATGGCCAGGTGCAATAGCTCATGCTGTAATCCTAACACTCTGGGAGGCTGAGGAGGGAGGAGTTCCAGACCAGCCTGCGCAAGAGTGAGATGCTGTCTCTATCGTAAAATAGAAAAAATTACCCAGTCATGTTGTGCATGCCGGTGGCCCCAACTACTCTCAGGAGGCTAAGGCAAGAGGAGGGTTTGAGGCAAGAGATTAAGGCTGAAGTAATGTTGATGACACCACTGCACTCTAGCTGGGGTGACAAACTCTGTCTCCAAAAAAAAAAAGGAAAGAGACATGCAAAGATCAAAATATATGGAGTGAGAGGGGGAATATTCCAGGGAGAGAGGTTAGCAAGTGCAAAGGCCCTGAGGCTGGGGAAGGTGTCGTGATTCAGGAACTGTGGGAGATAGACGGGAGTAGGAATGAAGTCCTGGAGGCAAGAGAGACTGGGTATAGATCAGACCTTGTAGACCATGGGGGATTTTGCTCTGTTGTCAAAGCTGGATCTAGAACAGCGCTTCTCAACATGTGGTTCTTGACCCCTTTGGACTGTATTAAAGGGTTGCAGCATTAGGAAGGTTGAGAACCACTGATCTAGAACATCCCACCCCCAACTGCCAGTCCACAATCAGCTGTGTATGTATCCAGAGCACCTTCTCTGTGCCAGGCACTGTGCTAGAGGAAAGGGGAGGGTACCAAGGTTTCCCCATCTCCTGAGAGAGCTTGTTGTGTTGAATCAAACAGGTTATCTGATACTTCCCTCTGCCCGGCAGATTTATCATTTGTATTATTAACTGCAACACCTAACTTCTATGGAGAAGTGCTGTTTTCCGATGTTCTGCTCAGAGCTTTACATGAATTGCCTCATTTTATCCTCTTAGTGCCATGAGATAAAGCCTTTATTATCCCCCTTTGGTCAAATGGGACATGATTTAACGAAATAATGGCTTCAGCTGCATACAACTTATCCTTTTGAGACCTGTATGGTGTGAAAGGTTATCACACACAAAGAGACTGAGGCTCAGTGAAGTCAAACATGTCTCCAAGGTCACGCAGCTGTCAGGGACAGAATAACGGCTCAAGCCTAAGGTAACCCCAGCCTTACCCTCTGCCCCTTACTGGCATCAGGGAGAAGGAAGGGGCTGGTAAGTGAGGAGGAAGGCGACCGGCAGGGGCAACTTTGAGAACTTGGCCCAGGCTTGGAAAATTCCAAGACCAGCTGCCCTCCAGCCCTCCCGGTCGGCCTGCCATGCTGTTGGATGAAGGAATCTGTTCTCAGACTTTCTGTTCTGGGAGAGTCTCGGACCCCAAGTGTCTTCCAAGATCTATTATTAATGGGGCTGTCCAGCTGAAGGTGACATCCCCACACAAGTCCACCCCAGCCCTGCACCCCAGCTGCTCCACGCAGCCTCCACTGTCTGGCCCAGTCTGCTGAGCAGAGCCCAGCCAGGCGAGAAGGCCAAGTCCTGCCCCCAGGTCAGTCAGAGGTCACCACCGCTCCTGAGCTGCCAGTGTGTGATGAGAGGACTGCCCTGCCTGTCCCCTAGCTTCCTGTCTGCCTCAGTTTCCCTTTCTGAGAGAGACAGGAGCCTGGGAGGTAAGGAACCACAGGAACCCCAAGAAGGCACACAGGCCGCCTGAGGACACTGGCCCCTCTGTCAGAATCAATCGCCCTAAGCCTGTCTGAGGCACTGGGCTTAGGAGCAGCTGTGAAAGCCGCCTTTGTGCCCTGGAGAATGAGCTGCAAGAAGACGGGGGGCCCTGGCCCTGGGAACCCCTTGGACCCTGGATCCTGAGATCAGTGCCAGCAGGGAGGACCCCAGCCCAGCCCCCGCCGCCCACCAGGACTGGTGCCACCTCCTGCCATGGGAGCAGCCCAGGGGAAGAAGGTAGGCACCCTCAGGCCTCTTGTTGGGGAGCTGGATGTGGGAAAGGAGACTGGGCCTACCCAGTGGGAGCCCCCACCCACCTCAGCCTCAGCCGGCACTGCCCTCTGGCCACCCTTCTGGAGCCCACAGCAGAGATTTGCATCTTGAAAACTGGCTGGGGCTCAGGGCAAAGCCAGTATCTGATCTGCCCACCTCTAGAGCAGACCCAGGCAGCCCAATCTCTCAGGCTCCCTGGTCTTAACCACACACGTCTCCACTTCCCTGAATTCAGACTCCCTGGGCACCTCCTCCACCTGCCCCAGGGGAGTATCTGGCACAGGTGGGTGCAAGAGAAAGATAAAAAGTAATGGTAATTATAATAAAGTTGGTGAACCAGCTGTTACTAGATGGAGAGCAATAGGCAAGTTACTTAAGTTTTCTGTAAAATCAGGACAGTAACAATCACTACCACAGAGGATCCCTGTGAGAATTAAATGAACCAAGGTGTTTAGAACAGTGCATGGCACTTGGCTGTGTATAAGTTTTGCCCTATTATTATAGAATTCTATTATTATCCCTCACTTTCTAGGTCTGAGCTCTCAGGAGGGGTTTGCAGACAGCACAGCCTGTGCTGTGTTTCTGAAAACATGGTCTGTGGAACCCCTGCATCCACATTAGGAGGCTGGGGAATAGGAGGAAGCTTGTTAAATAGTTACGTGCTTGGGGCCCACCCAGACTTCCTGGATCAGAGTCTCCTAGTAGCAAAAGGATGGCGTCCTGCATTTAGTCACCAACGCTCAGAGGATTCTCCTACATGCTCACTGTTTATGGCCCATAAGGACCCAGGACTGTAACCACAGCAGTGTGGTCACCGTGGTGAGGACCTGACCCCTCTGGACATCAGCTCTTTGTCTGTAAAATGGTGCTGGTACCCACCTCATGGGAGGCCCAACTAGATGAGGCCTGTGAGGTGCTTAGCACCCTGCCTGACACCCAGAGGGTCCCTGTAAATGGGGGCTCTGGTCCTCAATCCACCTGTGATGATCTGTAAGCTGAAGGAACTTAGCAAGAGTGATTTCCTAGCCAGGCAGCTCGTGCAGGAAAGGCCACGACTCTGTGACTCCAAACCTCCGGACAACCAGCCCGCCCTACCTTCTCCCGGTTGTAGCGCTGTCCACCACATCTCCATCTGCCCCCTACCCAACATCCCACAGAATGCTGTTGGTTGGGTCCTCATTGCCCTGTGCCAAGCCCTGTGCTGGAGCTAGAGCCACAGACAAAGACTGACAGGCAGGCTTGTGACAGTGGGGGGGGCTGACTGGTCAGATGAGCATTTTAGGTGAAGCCACTTTTGTGCCTTGAAGAATCCTAAACCTGCAATGGTGAAGGATGGAGGTGTTTGGTTGAGGCCACCCAGAACCACCCTTGGAGCTGGAGATCCATCTCCCAAAGGCATGGATGCTTCTCAACAGAAGAGGGGTAGGGTGGACGCTAGACGTGTGGTCAAAATGCCCAGGGGAGAGGCGGTGCTCCCTCCAACCATGGTGTGGACATAGAGAATGGAAAACCACTGAAAAGTCTGGGGACATGACAGAAAGACTATTAGACCAGGAGTCCAACCATAGGTATTGTTGCTTTTATTCATCTTAGACAAGGTATGAACTTCTCTTGAACTTGGTATGTTGTAATCTGCAAAGTAGGTAAGTGGGTACACAGACTGCTATCAGGATTTCTGCAAGGATCAAATTAAGATATTTTTAATACATGGAAGTAATGTCTCTAACACTGTGTGGAACATTCCAGAAGCTGGCCATGCACTGATACTAGAGAGATGAGCGCAAACAAGATGCCCTGGATGGGAGCCTCATTTTAAGCCCCTGCATTACATGGTGAGGCCAAAGTTCCTTGAGCAGCATTGAGTTCAGGAAAAGCAACCCCCATGGACCTCAGACACCACTAAAGGTTCACAGACACTGGCAGGGTCTGGGCACTCCATCCTCCACCCACAAACAGCAGCAGCTAATGTCCTTCCACCAGGATAGGGACACATCCATAAGCTTTGAGGGGCTGTCCCTACACAAGTCTAGCACCCTGGGCTGTGAGCCTAAAAACAGATACTCAATGACACCCAAATACTAAAGAGAAAATGTTATTGATAACAGCTCACGTGCATTGCAGCTTTTGCATCAATTCACTCGCTCAAACTTGAAACAGCTCTTGGAGGTGGAAAGAATTATTACTCAAAAACCCAGGGCCCTGAAGAGGTTAAGCAAGAGACTCAAGGCCACCCAGGGAAGTGGTGGAGTCAAAATTTGACCCAGGCCATCTAAAGCACCTGATCTCTCACACAATGAACTCCACAGCGGAAGGTGGACTCTCGGGCCAGCGCACCAGCGCTCAGATCCCACCTGGGACCTCTATTGGGCATCTTCCTTAACCTCTCTGAGTTTCCAATTCCTTATCTGTTAAACGGGAAAATGATTTTACCTTCCCCAGAAGGACGGGGTGAGGTGCCTGGCACATGGTAGGACTGTGTTCAGGGGACAGCCAGTGGTGCAGGTCCCGCTGTTCTAACACTGCCGGTGAAGCTTCAGTAGGGAGAGAGGTAGCTGTGTCCCCAGGTCCATGGTGTAACCCCTCGAAGCCTTGGACACTTGGCTTTCATTCTCTAAAACATTTCTCCACATTCAACATCATGCCAGTTTTTTCACAGCCCCCAAAGAATCCTGTCTTCCGACCCTGCTGATGTTTGCCAAGATGCTCATCACTTTGCATTCATCTTCATTAAAAGAAAATTTCCTTGACTGAAACAAAGGGGAAAAAAATATGGGAGATGTGGCCAAACTTGATGAATGGCCTGAAAGGGAGTGTTCATTCTGATGGAGCCTAAAAGGCGCGCATCTGGCTGGGCCTAGCTGGTTCCCCAAACAATTATCCCTGCTGATGATGGATGAGCCTGCCTGGTGCCCAGGACCACCCGGCCCAGCGGAGGTTTCAGCTTCCCGCGTGTGCCCAGCTCAGTAGGGCATGAGGACCTCTTTAGGAGACCCTCACGGCCCATGCTGGCCCATCACCCCCACTCTGCCCACCACCTCACACTGCTTCTCTGTGGGGAGCAGGGCCAAGCACTCCGCTCCTCAGGAGCCACACTCAGAGCCACTCCGCCCTTCGTGCCAAGGCTGGTCATCACCTTTCTGGGCCTCCAGGCAGTTCCTGAGGCCTCTGCCGTGCCTGACACTGAATAAGGCCTCCTTCTTTTTCTCATGTAATCTTCACAAATGCCTCATGAAAGGGCTACTGTTCTCATCCCCATTTCACAGGCCAAGACACTGAAGCTCCAGAGGTCACCAGCAAGGAAGTGGCAGGGCCAGAGGTTGCGCTGAGGTCTGCGTAGCCAGGCAGCACTCCAGCGTGCAGGCCAGGCACGATGTGTCTCTATCATCCCCTGCAACTCCCATTATACAGATGAAGAAACTGAGACCCAAATGTCAGAATTGAGAGTGTCTGAAAAGCATCTGGACTGAGGGAGAAGAGACCTGGGGTCAAGTTGAGGCTCTGGGTCATGCCCAAGCCTTGGTTTCCTCATCTATAAAATGGGGATAGATGCTACTTTAGTATTATTGGTGTGAGAATTAAATGAGAAAATTCTTTAAGTGCCTTGGATGTATTCTTTGCATTTGAGTCTCAGTTCCCATCATCTGGGAACTGAGATAATTGGATTAAATGATTCCCAAAGCCTCTCCCAACCACAGTAAAAATGATAAACTCTAGCTATCTTTTGGGAGGCAGCAAATGCCATTCTGGACCTTTTGGCTGAAGCCCGGAAATGAGGTTCAGGATACTGACCTTGTCACTTTGTCCTTATTATAATCCAGTGAAAAATGAAGTTGTGGGGCCCCTTGTTCAAAAATTATGAAGAACCTCAAGACAGCAACAGCAGAGCAATTGCCTGAGCACAGAGTCCATATGAGTGCAGAGCCCTGTGCACCTGCACAGGTCACATGCCCAGAAAACAGGTCCCAGTCCACAGTGCCAGCCAAGGGGACAGCAAGCAAGGAGGACCATATTTCTGAGGGCTCTGGGATGAGGCACAGAAACGCACGCTGGAGTTGTGAGCACAATTTTCCAAACCCTGGATTTTGTCATTCAATTCCAGGCTCCCTCTTTTACTCCATCATTTCATCCCTGGATTCAACAGTCCCTGAAGGTGTCGCCCCACAGCCTGAGCAAATTTATAAATACGTCCTCTTCACTGTGATTTGTGTCCCCACCTCATCCCCCCACCCTCAAAATGGTCTGGGTTGAAACCCTTGAAAAGTTAAAGTTGAAATTTCTTCCCTGGAAAATCCCGGGGACAGAGGGGAATGGAGCAGGGCTAAAAAGACACCAGCCAAAAGGGACATTTGAAGGCAGGCAGAGTGACCTTGGAAGGCAAGTAAAGGGCATAGTTTTCCTGTCCCCCAAGACCTCCCAATGGTGCTTTCCTTATCCTCATCCTTAGCTTTCCCCAAGCTGGATTTAGGGGTCGAATGCCCAGGACTGCTTCAACCAGGTGTATAGATTGAGCACTGCACAAAAGCAATCCGTGACTGAGTTAGTGGGGTGGACATTCAGCCCACCCTCTGCCCAGGTGCTGGTCCAGAGGAAGCCACAGTGTCATCACCTACTGCCCTTCAATCACCTCTTCCCAGACTTTACCTGACCATCCTTTGGGGTTAGTAGCCCTGCTTGGGAGAAGGCAGAAATCACAAAACAAAGGAAGAAAGATGGCAGCTCGCTGACACTGCTTCCAAAGGAAAACTCCCTGAGTGGATCTCAAATGTCAGTACAGAGTGAGGGACTTGGCTGAGTAGGGAAGGCAGGCGACCTTGTCTCCATCTCAGGGCTACTGCATCTTAAGCCATAACTGTCCTAAGCCTGTAGGGTTTCAGGAGAGGGGGTCTCAAGTTCCTCAGGAACCCCACAGCACCACCACTCTCCCGACTTGCCCAGATCCATCATCTGGGATCCATCATCACACTCTCAAAACTCTCTGGCTTCTCTGCTTTGCTAAGCACAGTGGCAATTTCATGCTTAGTTCTGTGATTGATTCATGAAGAAAGGAGATTGTGTTTGATTTCGGGTCCCCAGCACCCAGCACATAGCAGGTGCTCAATAAATTGAGGAAGGAAGAGAGGGAGAGTAGAAGCCTGATCTCCCATGAAAAAACTCCAAGGTAGGATCAAAGGCCAAGTTCTTAGTGGGATCGATGCAGAACCTCAGGCTGGGTAGGGGCATAGGCTGGGTCCCCCAGTTTCTCTCACATGTACCCTTATTCACCTCCAATGGCTCTACAGCTCTGTTCCAAATCCCCACATTGCTTACACTGCCTCTACCCTGCAGACACACACACACACACCTTCCATCTGTACAACTTCCTGGACAAATGCAAAATCTCTTATGACTTGCTCATCACTCATCCAACAGATGTTGACTGGGCACCTCCTGGGTCCCAGTGTCCCAGGTACTGCAGACAGACGAGTGAATGGGACTCAGGCCCTGCCCTCAGGATGGACAATGCAATCAGAGACAAATAAGCCACTAGCAGTGACGGAGCAGGGCTGGGTGCTCTGATGAGGGAAGCAAGAGGACCCAGGTGACTGAAGGGGGCCATGAGGCGGAGATCTGAAGGAGGGGTTAACCAGACCAGGGTCAGGGAGAGGCTTGAGGCAGGCAAACAGCATGTGCCAAGGGTTGGAGGTATAAGAGGCTGCCACAACTCCTAGGGACTGAAAGAACTTAATGGTTTTCTGCCTCTTCTTCAAGAGCCTTGTGGGAGCCTTGTGATACCTGTTCTGGGGCTGGGGACTGCCTTGGGGCTGGTCAGTGACACCTTAACCCCCCTCTACCTACCCCCCACTCATCCTGTCACAGTAACCCCCTCCCCTCCAAAACCAACTTGTGTGTCCTCCCCAGAGTCCTTGATCAAGAACACACCCTTTTTTCCCTCTCCTTTTTTTTTTTTGCTCAATTATTCAAAACGAGCTAAGAGAAAAAGAAAAACTGAGAGCAAAAAGAGACACAGACAAAGAGAAACACAAGAGACAAAAGACACAAAAAGAATGAGGAGACCCCAAGCCTGCCCTCCCAACTCCATCCCCTGCTCCCACACCCCTGGGGTGCCCGCCTGGGCCTCTCCTCCACTCCACAGATGTTTTAGGGCCCCACGAGTAGAAAAGCTCAGAAGGAGCCAAGATGGCTGCCTTGACCCTCTCCTAGGGCCACAGGGGCAAATCTCATTTTCCAATTGGGGGAGAGAGAAGGAAATCATTTTAATTCTTTTTAAATCCACCTTAATCTTAGTCCATCTCCTCGTAGTTCAATCTTCCTTGTCCACTAATGAGAAAAAATTCTTCACCTCAGAGGCCCTGAGTGACCCTGGGCAAAACAGTTTCCCTCTCTAGGGTCTAAATTTCCTTCCACATCAAAGCAGGCCTGGGTGGTAACTGTCCTACCCACTGGTTTAGGGATGAAGTAAGGACAGGGGAGAAGAGAGGGCATTCTCCTAAGGGCCAACTCTGCCCCAGATGCAGAGCCAGGGCCTTATACAGCAATGTCATTAACCCCTCTCAGTAGCCTGGAAGAGGTTATCATCCCCATTTCACAGCCATGAAGGAGGCAGACAAGATCATGCTGTGTGAAAACAAGCTAGTGTTCACATTCCTCCCAACAAACCAAAAGTCAAGTCCTTGCAGAAACCTTGCAAGATGCAGCTCAACTTGGGCCTACATCCTCTAGCTGGACTCCATCCTTCTCATCTGTAAAATGGGCACTTCCTGAAGATAAAAATAAGAGTGCCTTCTAATAATTGGACTCCTATGGAATCCTCACCACAACCGCAGCTGCAAAGGTACCAATGCTCACATTTCACCAAGACAGAAACCCAGATTCAGAGAGGTTGAATTTGTACTCAAGATCACACAGCCTGCAGGTGGCAGAGCCAGGACTTGAACCTGGATCCTCCTCCTCCTTGAACCTGGATCCTCCACACTCCACATGCTCATCAACATTTACAAGCATCAGGATTAAAGCTGTTCATTTCAAGCCAGAATAAATCTGAGTAGAGTAAAAAAGTAGCTCTACTTTTGGTGCCACCATTGGTGGTGGCTCCAATCCCCAGGGAGCAGGGCTGAAGAGGGGCCCTAAAGTTCAGAAGAATTTAATTTCTATCTTGAAAGAGTTTGGAGGTGGGGCTGGAGAGGCCAAATCAAAAGCTGCTTTCGTGCAGGCAAAAATCCAAAACCACAGTTCCCTCACTGGGCCCCAGGGATCGGCTTTCAGAACATTGTGTCTCCTAAACTGACATGAACAAGGGGCTTTGTTTAAGTAAGAGATCAGATCTTGGGGCCTGGAGCAGAGGGAAAGGGCAAGAAGCTGGAACTTTCTTTTCCATCTAAAACCCAAGTTGAGTGAGGCTGTCCAGAGAGAGTAGCAGAGCCTTGAAACCCAGGATGGGGCCTGAGTTGACCCATAGGGGATGTCGTACCCAGAACCTGCAGGAACTCAGCCAGAAATGGGGCTTTCTGTCTGTGCAGGGGGTTGTCTCTGAGCACCTGAGCTCTTAGGAAGGTCACGGTGGGTGTATGGTGTGGCAAGTATTCCTGGAGAGTCCTGCCAGCAGCACCTAGAGCTGGTGAAGGCCCCATGGTGACTCTGTGATCACAGCCAAGCCTGTGAAGTGACGTATTAGTCTCCTGGGGCTGCCATGACAAATTAGCAGAAACTGGGTGGCTAAAACAACAGCAATTTATTCTCTCACAATTCTGAAGGCTGAAGTCAAGGTGTCAGCAGGGCCATGTTCCCTTGGAGGCTCTAAGACAGACCTGTCCCATGTCTTTCTCTTAACTTCTTGGCAGGCCAGGGCATTCCTGGGCTATAGATGTGTCACTACAGTCTCTGCACCCAACTGCATGGTGCTCCCCCCACCCGTGTGTATCTGTATCTCTACGTATAAGGACACCAGTCAGATTAGATTAGGGTCTACCCTCATGACCACATCCTAACCCCATATCTGCAAGGACCTTGTTTTCAAATAAGGTCACACTCACAGGTTCTGGGGCCAGGACTGCAACACATCTTTTGGGGGCAACAATTCAGCCCATAACAGTGACACCTGACCCACTAGACCCCTGGGCTTGGTAGAAAGTCTCCTTTGCCAGCTGAAGTTCCATATTCCTCTGGCTGAGACCTGACCAACCTCTGCCAGCTGCTCTCCTGAGACCTCAAGTTCAGTTTAGCTCCTCTCCAGCTACAGCGGTTCCCACACAGCAGAGCCAGAGTGAGCTGTTTTGACCTAGAATCCGATCCTCTATTCTCTTGGGTAAAACCCTTTAAGAGCAGTCACAAGGAAATCCACAGCCCCTCGGTGTTCACACTGTGGGCTCCCTCTCTCTTCCCTACTCCAGCCACACTCCACTCCACAGCTTTCTCTGAGAGGGCAATCTCTTGGCCTCGCTGTCCCCTCTACCTGTACACTCATACCTAGTCCCCCACCTCCACTGACACCTTCACGTCTCAGCTCCGCTTTCCGCATGATGGAACTTAACCACCATCTGAAATGATTTTCTTTGACTATTTCACACTTAGCTTTCCTAATCTTAATCTGCATGTCAGCTCTGAAAGGGCACAAGAAATCTTTAGACTCAAATGATAATGAAAATACTAAAAGTTGAAGCTTGCAGAATACAGCTAAAATTGTACTTAAGAAGTTTGTGATTTTAAATGTATACAGAAAAGAAAGCTGAGAATTAAGGAGCCAAATGTCGAAGTTAGTAAGTTGATAAAAGGACAACAGAACCAATCCAAAAGTTGTAGGAAAAAAAATAAATAAATAAGATCACTATAGGCAGCACTCATAGCTCAGTGGGTAGGACTCCAGCCACATATACCAAGGCTGGCAGGTTTGAACCCGGCCCCGGCCAGCTAAAACAACAATGATAACTGCAACAAAAAAATAGCCAGGGGTTGTGGTGGGTGCCTGTAGTCTCTCAGCCACTTGGGAGGCTGAGGCAAGAGAATCGCTTAAGCTCAAGAGTTTGAGGTTGCTGTAAACTGTGAAGCCACGGCACTCTACCCAGGGCAACAGCTTGAGACTCTGCCTTAAAAAAAAAAGATTACTATAGCCAGAACTTAGTTCCTTTAAAATGATAGTAGAAAGTGATATGACTGATTTTATGCCTCTAAAATTTTGGACTTTCTAGAAACATTTAGAAAATATTATTGAGGCTCGGCGCCTGTGGCTCAAGCGGCTAAGGCGCCAGCTACGTACACCTGAGCTGGCGGGTTCGAATCCAGCCTGGGCCCGCCAAACAACAATGATGGCTGCAACCAAAAAAATGGCCGGGCGTTGTGGCGGGCGCCTGTGGTCCCAGCTACTTGGGAGGCGGAGGCAAGAGACTTGCTTGAGCCCATGAATTGGAGGTTGCTGTGAGCTGCAATGCTACAGCACTCTATCCAGGGTGACAGCTTGAGGCTCTGTCTCAAAAAAAAAGAAAATATTATTGAAAAAATTGACTTACAGAGAAATAGAAAACTTGAATAGTAAATAACAGCCAAAAGAATTGAATCATAGCCAGGTCTTGTGGCTGGCACCTATAGTCCCAACTACTCAGGAGGCTGAGGCAAGAGGATCACTTGAGCCCAAGAATTTAAGGATGCTATGAGCTATGACACCATGGCACTCTACCAGGGTGACTAAGTGAAATTCTGTCTCAAAAAAAAAAAATGAAGGAAACCGAATCATGAGTTACTATCAGAACATCAGTTTTATAGTGAGTTCTATTAAGCATTAAAGGAATTCTTTAATTTGGTTTTATATAAAATCTTCTAGATAACAGAAAATAAGGGAACATATCTACCTCATTTTATAACAATAAAATAACTTTAATATCAAAATTAAACAAGGACAATGACAGAAAAGTAACTACTGGCCAACCACTCATGAACATAGATGCGAAAAACAACCTTAAGCAGGATTCCAAAATCCCACAGCCAGGACCTGGCGGCACTGAAATTGTATTTAGCCTGTGTCTCACCAACACCTCTGTCTGTGAGTCTAGGCTAGGACAGCAGCTAATGAGCTCAGCCCTGAAATGGCCACTGTCTCTTTTTCCTTTGGAGCCAGAGTCAGACCAGAGTCAGTGGAAAGTTCCAGTGGAACTTTTTCCAGGGATGTCAAGGGATGTCCCATCTAGGTGGCCAGGTAAACACTGTGACTTACACAGTGTGTCCAGTCCAGCCCACTATCACATGGCTCCTCTGTCCCTGACCTCTCTCCCCAGGGGCCACCAGCTGCAGAGACTTGTGGTGCCTAAAGAAGCCAGGGCCAAAAGGCTGTCTGAGGCTGCAGGCCTTGGTCAGGGCATAAGGCTGAAGCTTCCTGCCTTCTACCTTCTACCCAGCAAACTCTCCATCATGCCAGGTCAAGGACTTGGCAGCCATGGGAAACTAAGCTCCTTGTGAGGTCGAGGCCTCCCCCTAGATCCTCCTCCCAGGAAGGTCATGGCCCTAGGGTACCTGACACTAGAGAAGGGAGCATCAGGGAAGACTTCCTAGAGGAAGTGCCATCTTAGCAGAGTGCTGGAGGAACGGGCCAGGCAAAAAGGAGAGCACCAGCATTCCAGGTGGAGAGACGTGCTTGCACAAAGGCCAGAAGGGAAAGGCCATGCTGCTGCTCTGGGCACTGTGAACAACTCGCCAGGCCAGAGCAGGAGGCAGATGCTGGAGAGGGCAGGGGGAGGGGTGAAAGCTGTAAAAGAGAGGACACAGGTGCCAGAGCTGTGTGGCCTCAGGAGGCCTCACTTAACAGCTCTGAGCCCTGGTTTCCTCACCTATGAAAAGGGATACCATTTAGTTTGGCAGTTGTAAACTACAAATAGCATGACTGAGCACAGTGCCCGGCCCATGGTATTAGACTCAACAGACGGAAGTGGTTGTCATTAGTGCTGTTGTTATTTCTATCCTGAAATTGATTCAGCCACTGTCTCCTCAGGTTCATTACAAATCAAGTCTCCAAAGGAGAATGGCCTCATGCAGTCCTCCACTGACTAGTAACAATAATGATACAATGGTCATATTGGAGGCCAGTATGTGTTTGCCTGCACACTGAATGCCAGGCACCATTCTAAGCACTTTACGTATAAACCAGTCAAGAAATAACCAGGAGAGAGGACAGCTGCTTCTTGCTCTGACCCTTCAGGGAGTAGACAAAAGTCAATGAGCCAAAATCAGGCCAGCCCCTGTGACTAGGCCTCCCAGAGGGAAAGGTCATAGATGGCCCCATGGGGAGACTCTGGCACCCAATTTTGGCCCCACATCCATCTCTGCGACCCACAAAATGGCTTTCCCTCCTCCCCAACCCACTAAGTGGCTCAGAGTGAGAGCTTGGGGTTGGGGGGTGTTGCAGTGGGCTTGAGAAACAAAACGAGGATGTAGAGGCTGCTGGGGAAAACCGTGCCCATGCTGCCCCAGAGCCCAGGGCAGTGAATGTTGACGACTGATTATTATTGGCTAATGGTAGGTGATGGTTCCATATCTAGAGCACAGCAGCTCAGGTATTGGGCTGTACCAGCCATTTCTTCATATACTCATAGCAAAAAGACTGAAAAAATATCTACCATGACCCTGATTATTCCAAATGGGGAAGGGGCAATTGGGTGGGGAAGATATAGTGGTCATTTTTTGTAATTTTTTCTCCACTTTTTATGTTGTCTACAATGAGCAAGTATTAATTTTATGGTCAGGAGAAAACAAACTTTTCTGTGAGTTTAAGATTCACCTCATTTTACACAAGAAACAAAGGCCCAGAGAGCTTATGCCATACAAGGCTAAAAGAGGCCAGCTGGGATGGACCTATGTCTGCCATCCCCTCACCTGCACCTGCTAGAAACCCAGACCCTCAGGACCAGGGGGAGGTCCAGCTCCTGATGACGGGGGTCATTTTTTCCTAAGATCTTTCCCCATGACCAGGTTCTGGGATTGCCCCAACCAATTCTGCCAGCTCTCCCAACTCCTGAGAGAATCCCCTCTGAGAACCAGGGACCCCTGCAGATCTCAGGACAGTGTTCTGTGGAAAGACACGCACGTAAATCCCCATTCCAGCTCTACCGACTCACTGCTTATTCATTAATAAAAGAAATGCCCAGGCTATTTCGGGCACCTGTAATTTTCTACTTGAATAACCAGGGAAGTGGCTGCCTGCCCGCTCCTCTGCCCTGCTCACGGCGCCAGAGGGGGGGAAATGCGATCTTGCCTGGCGTAATGGGATCTGGGCCAGGTCTCACTGCTGATTTCCTTGCCTTTGCCTCATTCCAGTAAGCCCAGGTGTCCCCCATGCCACCTCCAAGGGGGTCTGGGGACGGAGAACCCAGGCCAGGTTTGGATGCTCTGGACTGGTAGTTCCTTCCAGGTGCAAAAAGGAAATCCCAGCTCTGCTACCACCAGGTGTGGGCCTTTGGGCAAGTGGCTCAACCTCTCTGAACCCCAATTTCTTCATGTATAAAATAGAGAGAATTAGCCCACTTTGCTAATTTGGTCTAGGGGAGGTGCCTGGCTCTAAGGTAACTGTCACCATTGCTGCTACCATTGTAATTCCAAGTATGAGGAAGGAGCTGCGCTAGAAACAGCCTGGCAGACTTACGTTCTCTCATCTGACCTACTGCTGACCAGCTGTGAGACCTTTCACAAGTCAGTGTACACTCAGTTGCACACTTAAGCAAAATTGTTTTTTCTATTTGTCAAAGAAATCCATAATCGCTATTGAAAATTTAGACAAATGAATAAGGAAAATTAAAAGTCATAACTTGCAACTGCTACTATTTATTGAGTGCTTTCTCTGTGCCAGGCCCCATGCTAGGTACTTTATATTCATTACCTCTAACTCCCCTAAGCCCACCCCCCATTGATAGTGAGAAAACAAGGGCTCAGAGAGGTAATAGTATAGCTGGTAAGTGGGGTAGAAATCAAACTGGAGTCCTTCATGCTTCAAAGGCCATTATTTGGGTTTTCTATTGCTGCATAAGAAATTGCTCAAAATTGGTGTCTTAAAAGAACACACATTATCACAGTTTCCATAGGCAGGAATCCAGGCAGGGCTCAGCTGGGTCCTCTGCTCAGTCTCACAAAGCCACAGTCAAGGTGTGAGTCAGACTGCATTGTCATCTGGAGGCTACATCAAGGAAGAATGCACTTCCAAACTCACTTGAGTTGTTGGCAGAATTTATTTCCAGCTGTAAGACAGAGGGTCCCAGAGGTTTGCTGGTTGCTTGTTGGAAGCTGACCTCAGGGCCTGGAGGCTATCCACAGTTCCTTGCCATGGGGACTCCCATGGCTAGCTTTAGACTTCAGCAAGCCAGCAAGGAAAAATCTCTTGCATATTAACAGGACAGAATCCCACATGTATGCGAACATATGCATATACACATATAAAAATACAGAGGGTGTCAAAAAATGTATACACATTTTAACAAAGAAAAAAATTGTATTAAAATTGTAATACTCAATATATGCCAACAACATTTGTTATCTTGTATATTGTATCTTGTATCTCTTGTAATTACACAAGTCAAATGTGACTTGAGTGTTACAATTTTATACAGTTCTTTCCTTTCTTAAAATGTATATATATATTTTTGGCACCCTCTGTATATACTAGCATGATCACTAAGAGTGACACGCCATTATTTTTGTCATAGCCTACTTAAGCATAGCTCACACACACTCAGAGGGGTCCACAGCAAGTGGGAACAGCAGGAGGGGGGAATCCTGGAGGCTACCTTGGGGTCAGGCTCTCACATCCAGACTCTTCCCACCACTGTCATCCCCCCTTTCCCCACCAATGTGCACCCTCACTCTTCAGGAGAAAACTCCACTTTAGGCTGGTAGTTGCAAAGTTAGCTCCACGTTACAAACATTCTGTCATATTCTGGACCAAGGAAAGTGGCCTTTGTGGCTCATGATATTTAAGAGACGTTGGAACCCCAACCTTTGGTGCCATGCTGTGCAAAAACCAAGGCCACAGGGTCGGGGTTGACAGAAGTAGACAGGACATAGTGCTCAATCTCAGAAAACTTAGCAAAAGGTTGGAAAGATACATCAGTCATGTGCTCTTTTGATTGCAAGAGCCCTTAGTTAAGGTGGGGGTGGGGAGGCAATGTATTCGCTCTTGTAGCTAAAACTCTGTGAGGAATAGCTTCAGGCAAGGCTGGACCCAGGGTTTTAAATGAAGCCTTCAGGACCCAGTCTTTGTCTTCCTCATGACTCCACTTTCCCCTGGTTCACCTCATTCCCAGGCCAGTCCACCCTCATGGAAATGCCCTGCAGTTGTGGGATTATGTCACTCTTATAGCTAGAAGAACGTGAAGGTTGAAGGGGAAAATAGGTAGGAGGAGTGGCTTGTTGACAAGAAGTCAAGGAAATGAAAGTAGATTGAAATGTAGAAGGACTGGAATGCAGACAGAAAAGTTTAGCCTTTACTTTGGGGTCTGACATTTTCCAGTGTGTTCTCCAAGACTTTAATAGCTGTTAGATGAACCAAGAATTTCAGGTTCAATAGACTGGGCTAATCCCAGTTAAACAGGTTTCTTCTCTGCAGAGCTCCTGGGCTCTCACATTTATAGCTGTGAGTCTCTAAGAGGAGTGTTATGGACCACAGCATTCATGAAGGTGCAACTCTCAATTTCTAGACCTTGGCAAGTACCACACTGGGTCAAAAGGAACCACCAAATCTGCAGATGCTGGTGTGGATGTGGAGAAAAAGAAACACTTATGCACTGCTGGTGAGATTGCAAATTAATACAGCCTCTATGGAAAGATGTATACAGAATTCTCGAAGAACTAAAAGTCAACCTTCTATTTGATCCTACTATCCCACTCCTAGATACCTACCCAGAAGAACAAAAATCATTTTACCACAAAGGCATTTGTGTCAGAATGTTTATTTCAGCTCAATTCACAATTGCTAAGATGTGGAAGCAACCCAAGTGCCCATCAACCCATGAATGGATTGATAAACTATGGCATATGTATACCATGAAATACTATTCAGCCATAAAAAAGATGAAGACTGAACATCTTTTGTGTTTACCTAGATGGAGCTGAAACACATTCTTCTTAGTAAAGTATCTCAAGAATGGGGAAAAGAGTATCCAATGTACTCAATACTAATATGAAACCAGTATATAAACAACTACACATACACATGAAAGAAAATCACAAGTATAGTCTAGCAAGGGAGAGAGGAGAGAAGGAGAAGGGGAGGGGGAAAGGGAAGGGAGATTGGCAGGACCTCACCTAACGTGTATGATGTGAGGTGTTCGGCATGCCTCCTGGGTGAAGGGCAAACTACAACTTGTACCTTAGAAACGAAAACAAGGTAAACATATGTACCCTCATATTAATCTGAAATTAAAAAAAAAAAAAAAGAACCACTGAAAGCCATGGAGCAAGAGAGTAAGATGGTGAAAATGTTCTGGGAAGAAACAAGGGACGCTCCTACGGAGGGGACTGTGTGATCATGTGGCTAAAGAGGGCCAGTGGCAGAAACAGGAATACAGGTATAGAGCAGAGATGGAACGCAGAGAAATGCATTAATTGGCTCAGAAAATGCTGCCTCTTGGTGACAGTGAAATTTATTTTTGATTTTAGCTTTTCTAGTGAAAGCAGGGACAACACAAAGACAGCTTGTGCTGTGAAGTCCAGTAATGCTGGTTTTTGGCTCTACAACTATTCCCTTTGGGTAAGTTACTGTGCCTCTCCAAACCTTGGTTTCCTAGCTAAACGAGGACCCTTCCTCGTTAGGCCCTTTCTCAGGGTCCTTGTAGCATTCCAAGATTATATACAGAGGGGTGCTGGCTACAAGCTGGACTTCCTACTTCCAGCCACAGTGGAGGACCTGGTACCAAACTAGCCCCACCGCCAAAACAATATGACATTTGACAAAAGAGACAACTGTTCTCAGGCAGTGGACAAAGGCACAGTGATCTCTGAGGGAAGGAAGACTCACAAGGTGAGCTCCTCATCACCCACACTCTTATCCTGGGACAAGCATGGCACAGAATAGACTCCAAATAGAACATGATAGTTCCTCTGAGCTCAGGAGGCAAAGATCAGAGTTCGAGGCAACTAAAGCAGAGGAATCTGCAGGACAGGGCACTGGAGAGAAGGGAACTGCATAAATGAGGGCCTCAAAAATCTGCATGGGGGTCTTGTCCAAGGGCTAGGGTGTGCATGCATAGGATGAGACTACCTGAGACTTATCAGAGAGCAGCCATTATGGGGTTAAGAGCAGCATGAAATACTATAGGTCAGTGTGGGGAGACATTAGAGAGACCTTCATCCCAGACACCAAGCTGAGACTCCAGAAGTGAAGACCATGCTGTTGTGGAATGATACTCCAGACATGCCCTAACAAGGCCTAGAACCAAATTCATCATGATCCTCAGAAGAGACCGTTTGGAAGTGAGTTCTGCTAGTTAGAAGCATTTTGGAAATAGCTTGGGCTTTGCACAAATCCTCCCTTAAAAAGTACAAAACCAAACCCATGTAATTTCTAGGGGATCACCTAGTAATTGTACTGCCTGCTAAAACAAAACTTGATACTCTTCAGAAGAAAATAACAGAATCCAGAGTCTGTATGACATTGCGCATGCTCGCGCTCTCACCACACACACACAAACACCTACCCCACTCCAGTATACAATCACAATTTTCTAGACATGCAAAGAAACAGGAAAATGTGACCCTTTGTCAATAAAAAACAGACAGTAGATACTGACTCCAAGATAATCCAGAGGTCAGAGTTAGCAGAGGAAAAACCCAAAGCACCTAGCCCAGTGTTTGGCACAAAGTAGATACCAAACAAATGCCAGCTGCTCAGTTTGATTTGGGCAAAGTAATAATTTGTCCTCAAAAGATTTTGAAACACAAAGAATAAAGCAAAATGCACCCAATCCTCCATGCTCCAGCTGATTGACTGTACAGATGCCAGAGAGCAGGGATGTGGCCATTCATGTGCATTAAGAAACAAATCATGATTCTGCCACTAATTCACTGAATGAGACTCACCATGCTCTGTTGCTCAGCTTCACCATTTATATAATGAGGAGGGCATGTAGATCATCTCAAAAGGCCCTTTCTATCCAGGATTCTGAGTCTCTGGAACAGAAACTGTTACCATCTAGGATACCGTGCTCTGAGCTGAAGGCTGCGAGAACCAGTTGGAGAAGGAATTGGATCAACCTTCAATACCCGGAAGGGAACACATGTTGGGATGTCACTCTTCCAGGTATAATAATTTTCCAGAGGAACCTTTCTTGAGAAATGTCTCCTAGCAACCAGCTCCACCAAAAGTACAACCTTCAGGGACCTTTGCAGAAACACAAAGGCTTTTGTTGCTCCCTTCTCCAAAAGCCCAGGTTGAAACCGCTTACCAGCTGAGGTGCTAATGTGATGCAGGAGAGCAGGTGAAGGGGCACTGGAGCAGAGGACATTAAGAGGGTCTCCATAACAGCCTCAACTTCCTTCCCTTTTGTGAAATTATAAGCAGGCTAGCTTCAGTGCTTCAGCATGAGCTCAAAACCCAGTTCCTACTAGTTGGGTAAACTTGGGCAGGTTGCTTAACCTCTCTGAACCACGTTTTCTCCGTCTGTAAAATGGAGGTTGGTGCTCCACTCACATCCCTCTGACTGGTCCAGCATGCCCATCCCTCCCATGACCATGCATGCTCATTGCTCACAGCCGAACCCTTCCTGGCACAGTTGCCCATGGCTGATGGGAGGTGCCACATACAGAAATACTTTGGGGCTTCAGCCCATCTCTTGGGATACCCCCATCCCATTGTCCTATAGCCAAAAATGAACTGAAATGGAGTAAACAAGGCTAGCCCCCTTCCATCAAAGTGGAACAATGCCATGGTACCCTTTATACTCCAGACTTCCCAGGGGACCAGCTGAAGCTAGATTTCAGCTGAACCCACAGCTTTGCTTAACTTCTCCTGCTGCTCCATCCTGCTTCCCTCCCTTTCTTCTTTACACATTTCTCCATGAACACTCTCCTTCAGCAAGTCACTTGTGCATAATCTCCGTCTCAGGCTCTCCTTCTAGGAAATCTGAAGACATGGTAGTAACTACCCTTCATGTCATGGTGAAGATCCAACAAGAAAATGCACATAAAGTATTGAACCAATGCCTGGCAATAAATGAACACCCTGCTTCTCATTACCATCATAATTGAAGACAGGCCTAGGATCAGATGGGGCTTTCTAACGTGCACAAAGGCTGGGGAAGTCTTGGCGTGGGGAAATAATCACACTTAGACTGGCAGAAACAATTGAGGCAGAGTTAACAACTTCCTTTGTTTCCTAAATTAATACTAACAAATTATTTTTCTGATTATAAAAGTAATACAAGTTCATTGCAAAAAAACTCAAGAAATGTAGAGAACTACAAAAATGAATATATAGTTTCCTGGCACTTGAGTATAATCACTAAGGGCATTTTGACTCACCTCTTTCTCAATATTTTCCACACAAATTCACATAACATACATATGTATGGACACACACATATAGACACATTCCTATGTAAAAAACATATATCTATAATTGACACCAGTAACACTGTATGTAAACTTACATACATATGTAACATTAAATATATAGTGTAACACTATATGTATAGTAAAATACATAATCAATTCTGTAACCTGTTTTTTTCTTTTTTCTTTTTTTTCTGAGACAGAGCCTCAAGCTGTCACCCTGGGTAGAGTGCTGTGGTATCACAGCTCACAGCAACCTCCAATTCCTGGGTTCAAGCGAGTCTCCTGCCTCTGCCTCCCAAGTAGCTGGGACTACAGGCACCTGCCACAATGCCTGGCTATTTTTTGGTTGCAACTGTCATTGCTGTTTGGCCCAGGCTGGATTTGAACCCACCACCTCAGGTGTATGTGGCTGGCGCCTTAGCCACTTGAGCCACAGGCGCCGAGCCTCTTTGCTTATTTTCATATATAATGAGTGGACATCTTCCATGTTGGTAAACATAGATCTGCAACATCCATTTTTAGCCACAGACTGTTACATTCTATAGAAATAGTACTATTTATTTAACCAATCCTCTATCCCTGGCCATTTACCTTACTGCCAATCTTTTTAATATTATGAACAATGCTGCTTAATGCACGTGCTTGACCATGTATTTGTTGTACATGTTCAATTACTTTCTTAAAACAAATCGCTAGAAATGGAATGCACACTTTGGGGACTTTCGATCACACATTTGCCTGCAGGATGGCTTTATTACCCATACCCTTTCCAACCCTATGTAGCATTATGTTTAATTTTTACCAGTCTGATAGGTGAAAGATAATACTTCATTGTGACCTGAGTGTGCATTTTCTTTGCTTTCTGGGAGGCCAAGCATATTTTCTTACATTTGTGGGCTATTTGGATTTAATCTGCTGAGAACTGCACTTGTCTATTCACTGCTGGCAAAGCACTCCTGGGTGTCTCCTCTCTTCCTCCTTCCCTGACCTGAACCCAGGCTCAGTGGCTCCTAGGAAGGCTACTTCATAAGCTCTCAAGACTCTGTTTCCTACAGGACCGGCCCCCAGGAGGGCAGAGTTCCACCCTCTGCCCAGGAGCCAGCCCAAGATGAGATTAGTGGGGATCCAGTTCTTTGACCTCCAGGAGCCTCCCTTCACCAAGTCCCCTCTCCTGGCCCCATCCACAACCTTACACCACAGAGACTTCAGAAACTAGATCTGCTTAAAGAAAAAAATCTGTTTTCTTCTAAATTCCAAACCTGCTCAGCAATACATTCCAGGGGTGATTATTAGCATGACTTCAGAAGCACTTACCAGAATATTCCTTTTCAGCCCAGAGCTCCTGAGAGGTTTAAAATGAGATTGCATACATACCAAGATCTAGCACGGTTAGAAAAACACCAGCCACTGACCCAAGACTTCTACCTGTAAGAATTTTTCCTCTAGGTGGGCCTGCTTGCCCATGTGTATGAGGTAGTCATTGAAACATTGTTTATAACGGCAAAATAAATGGTAACAACCTAAATGTCCATCACCAAGGACCCACAGAATAATTTACAAATGACCTTTACCATGAACCATCGTGTGAAGACTAACAATGTGGTGAATCTGAATGTGCAAGGGGGGAAACATGTAGACAAGTGCATTTAGTGTGACCCAACTTGCACTTTCTGAAGAGTAGATTAGAATCATTCTGAATGTTTACAGAAGCAGAGACAGTTCCTGGGTGGACGCGAAAGAAACTACTTATATTGGTTTAATCTGGGAAAGGGATATAGGGGTGGAAGTATTTGGAGATTTTTAGATTGCACTTTACACCCATCTGTATCCTTTAAATTACTGCCGTGAGTATGTTTTCCCATTATACACAGTATACATATACGTGTACATACATATATCTATGAACTTTATAGACACCCTGTATAATGAGAAAACTTATTTAAAAGTTCAAAACTGAGCCTATGTGCAATAATAATAATTATGGTAGTAACAATATGATTATTAAATAGCTTACTGAGTACCAACTATGCACCAGATGCTGTGTTTCTCTAGTTTAATCTTAAAACCAGCCCTACTGTGACGGTTACTTTACACATGAGGAAACTGAGTCTTAGGTTGTGAGGCTTTTTATGGCTGCATCTGTTTACGAAACCCTGTTCTTTCCATGGGGAATGGTTCTGGTGCCCAAAGCAAGAACTTCAAGGGCTTTGTCAGGATCTATAGGGTCCTTCCCTGAGTCCTTTGTGGTGGGCTGGATGGCTGGCCACCTAGAGGCTGTTGTCTTCTGTGCCTGGACCCTGCAGCTTTTCTCTTCCTGACCCTCCTTAGAATTGAACCAACCAATACAGTCTATTTTATTTTTTATTTTTTATTTTTTTTTTTTTTGAGACAGAGCCTCAAGCTGTCACCCTGGATAGAGTGCCGTGGCATCACAGCTCACAGCAACCTCCAATTCCTGGGCTCAAGCGAGTCTCCTGCCTCCACCTCCCAAGTAGCTGGGACTACAG